>PVKE010002522.1:0-31070 GCA_004027555.1 Craseonycteris thonglongyai | reverse complement strand
CATGCTCCACATCACTAGCAATTAGGGAGATGCAAGTAAAAACCCTTTTCTTTGAACACCGCTGATCTGGTTATTTCTGATAAGTCAGTCAGACGGAGCTGGAGTTTGCTCACCACGCTCTTTGAAAGAGGCTGAGGCTGTCCTGCTAACCGCGTGCCTGGCGCACACTGAGCAGGCACTAAGAAGGCGAGCGTTCGGCCTGGGGCAAGCACTCCCGTGTCTGGGGGGTGGCCTTCTGCTCTGAGTCCCTGGAGGCGGCGAAGCTAGCACATCATGTCCTCTGGTGGACGCCTCAGATTCCTGGTGAATCAGACAGGCCTTCTGACCAGTCTGAGTCAGTCAGCTTTTTCTATATTTTCTTTTATCTCCTTTTCTTTTTCCTTCTTTTTTATTTCATGTCCTTCTTTCTTATCCTTTCTCTTCTTCCTCTTCTTTTTCTTCTTTTTTTTCTTTTTGCTAATTCAAAAACAAAACATGTCAGTGATTTTGTTTCAAATGTGTTCTGTTGTGGACCTTCTAAGCCAGGGGTGTGCAACCTTTCGGCTCCCCTGGGCTGCAGCGGAAGACTTGTCCTGGGCCGCACATAAAATATACTACCAATCACGCGAACATAACAAAAAAAGATTGCAAAAAAAATCTCCTTATGTTCTAAGAAAGTTGGTGAATTTGTGTGGGGCTCCATGCTAAGCCGTCCGTGGGCCGCAAGTTGGACAGCCTCACCCTTAACACTGATCACAACTCCGTGTGTTTGCAGCCAAGTCCGTCTACCTCAAGCCTGAGTTCTACTCACTCTGCTTCACCCAACGTGACGAGTTCTGCACCATCCAGTGCCAGAGGTCAGTGCCAGGGTGTGGTGTCTGGTGGAGGTGCCCCTAGGAGCTGGGGCTGCAGGGTTCTGGCCTGGGGCCAGCTGCCACACCGCAGCGGCCACCATGCTCAGGATGTCTTCCCTCCTCTTCCCAGCGTCCCCTTTGCTCTCCGACAAACACAAACATTCCAGAGAAAACTCCTGCCTGTCCCCGCGGGAGAGGCCGTGCAGTGCCATCTACCCGACACCCGTGGAACCGTCGCAGGTAATTCTCTCGGGACAGAGGTACCAGAAAAGCACAAGGAAAGGTCTGGAGTTGCTCCCGGATCTGCAGACACGCTGTCGCTGCCTGAGGTGACCAGGCGGCTGCACAAGACCAGTCTCGCTGGGGGAGGGGAACCTCTGTTCTCTGTGGCGCTTAAGCGTTTCTGTCCGAGCCGTGTTCTGGCTGCAACACGCGCAGGTCACCTGAGCAGTGAAGCTGAGGGGGAGTGGGAGACGATTCTACCCTCCTTTGTGTGACTCTGTGTTTCATGGCGCTACTTAAACACCGCAGCGGGAAAGTGGCTGCATGTGTGTAGCAGAAGTTTGGAGGAACTTACATTAGCCAAAGGCCTGTAGTAGGGTGACCAGATTGTAACATTGGTAAAGCGGGACACCATGGACCGGGGGGAGGGGGTTCTTGATTAAAAATTGGGTCTGTCTCCCGCCGCTCCCTAGCTTGTCGTGCATTCTTTCCAAACATCGGGACTTTTTAAAAATGCCGCGGGACGCGGGACACATTGTTAAAAATCGGGCGGGACGTCTGGTCACCCTACCGTAGGGAGAAGTGTGGGCTGTCCAGCAGTCTCTCTCTTTGGCTTCTAGCTGGTTCGAGAGAGCTGCAGTTCCTTCCTGCCCCATTCTGTTTGCCTCCGCAACCTCTTTAATGCATCAGGAGGAGGGCATGAGGCCTGGGCTTGCCCCGCACTCCTCCAGAGGTAGGGACCTTGGCTGTCACCTTGACCTGGACTAGGGGACCCCTTCCTTCTGTCTGAGTGAAGGCTTTGAAGGGTGCTGTTCATGTTGGAGATGCTTGGGCAGACCCTCATTGCACCGATCACTGGGGACTAATTTAGGGTCACAGGACTACGGTTATTTACCCTGCGGCTGAGTCTGTGTGTCTACGCTGTGCTGACAGAAGTCTGTAGCTGCCGCTGGAAGTGGGGGGCAGGGCGAGGCATTTGGCTTAAAGGGCTGGTCTGTGCTGGTTGTGTGACCCTCCTCGTCCCAGGATCCCCGGTCTGCACAGCACTGGTGTCTGGCAGAAATCATGTCCCTCTGTCCCTCAGTGTTGCCAGGAAATTTCACAGTCTGTTCAGTATGCTTGTTGCCTACCCCGGGGACTCTGAAAGCCTTCCTCGATGACCTCCTGAGTTGTTTGCATTTGGCAAAACTGGAAGCAGTGTGTGTGTTGTCAAAACGTCGATACACATTGTCACAGCGCATCTACATTTAAGAACACACACCTTTTCTTTTAATGCACTAGGTAGAACTGTGTAAAATTGGGAACTTGGGGGCTTAAAGGTTGTAGACTATTGGCCACTTTGTACGTTTTAACCTAGTCTGGGATTTAAAATGTGAAGTTCGTTCACTCGAGATGTTTTTGAGCGATTTCTCCTGTGATTTTTATGTGCATTTCATACTGCCCGTCTAGCACTTGTGTTTCGAAAGAGCACCACAGCTATAGAGCTATACAGCTATGTATTTCTCTCCCCTACATTTTATTGCAGAAGCATATTTACCATTTTTATTTAAAGTCTTAAGATGATTTAAATGCTGTGTTCTCTTTCTGAAAACCCAAGTTCCTTCTCCCCTTTTTCCATTGAATATAATTTACTTCTTTGCGCCTCGGCTCCTCATACATCTACCCATTACTCTGAGCAGGGTTTCAGTAATGAGATAATCCCCTCATTTTCCACGTCTCACCCACCAGCATTTTACATCATAAAACCAATGCTTGTACCTTCCAGAGGCTGCTCTTCAATCACATTGGAGACGAGGCCCTGCCACGCAGCGACCCAAATCTTTCTGCGCCCGAGAAAGGTACGTGGAGCCTGCTCAGCCCTCGGTCCTGCAAGGGAAGGGTCTGTTTTGTCCTCACTGCCCCCAGTCGGCCTTGTGTCCATGTGGAAGGCTCCAGATCTTCAGTGGTCGTGACTCATCTGCTCTTGGGGTTTCAGGAGAGACAGTCATTCACGATGACGCCTTCTGTAGAAACGTTCTCGTATCTGAGCACGTTTGGAGCTCTTCTGCTAAATGGCTTTGGGTGTTGTCCACGGAGCTACCGAGGCAATTCCATCACTTCCTGTCACAGAGCTGCCACTCATCGCTCCTTCCCAGAGGGAGTCCCTGGTCCCACCCTTGACCTGCCTGACAAAGCTCACGCTGCTGGCTCATCTGTTACCCCTGGTGACTGAGATGCTATTTAAGAATTGCCATCCTGTGCATCACCGAGTGTGCCCTGCCCTGCCTCAAGGTCACACAAAGGATGGGAAACAAACGCGTGCATTGCAGTTAATAGGCCATTAGCGTTGGCCGTACTTCACGGCAGAGGATGAGGAGCAGATTAAATGCGATTTCCTCCTCTGCGGGGTGGGGGTGAGCAGCAGGCCACCCGGTCCCCTCTCCCACAGACTCACGAGTCTTGAGTCCCTCATGAAATGTCACTGTAAAGTGCATTTTACTTGTCCTCGCTAAGATCTAGGCATTGTGATCACAGCCAAAATTCTCTCCCAACACTGTCATAACTGCCTGTCATGTTACAGGTCAAATATTGATCTCTGTCTGGAGGACTTAGGAATACAGTAGTTTTCTCATCCCTCCTACCCAAGAACACCACCAAGCACATTAGAAGGAACAGGGGAAATGTACTTCAGGAGCGGGGCATTTCACCCCCTTCACGGAACGCGGGAGTTGAAATAGGAAAACGTTGAACGCTGGGCATGTCCGTCAGAGGGCAGTGAGTGCAGGGGGCAAGCTGCGGGCTCTTCAAGGCTTGCCTGGTAGACCTCGCTGCCCAGCAGCTGTTCATAACCTTGCGATTCTTGCCCGTGATCCTCGCACGGCCGTCCCGTATTTCTGTATCTTACTGAAGCGTGCAACAGGCAAATTACAAAAAACAAGGAATGATACTGTCAGCATTCTAAATGGGACTTTTAGGACATACGTCAGTCAGCATAATGCACTGATTTCATGAACAGGGGTCCTTTCCTCAAAGACTTGGTCACCGGGACGGCGTGGCTTCTCCTTCCCCTTCGTTCTGCCTCCCTGGTATACTGTTAGCATGCCACTGCCTTCTTCCATTCTGAGTGCCCCTTGTCCCAGAGTGTCCCCTCAGAACCAAGCTCACGAGTAGTCAGGGCCCGCGTCTTCTGTCTGTTATCCGCATCTAAACACATCTGTCATTCTCAGGTTTCTACCCCCTAAGCGTAGAGATCTGTGGTTCTCTTGGACGGGTTGAGAGAGAAACAGTCATGGTATCACCCAGTGAAACGCCTGTGAGGTAGCCGGTTCAGCGACAGCTTTAGTCGCTAGGAGCTCTCCTGGGTTTTTGAAAATCCGGTTGAGTCCTTCATTCGGGACAATGCTGACTGTCTTCTGACCTCTGAAGCCTGCAAAGGGCAACGTGGGCCGTGTGTGTTTAGCTGTGTTATTCCCTTCCAGCGGTGAACCCCACCCCTAGCAGCTGGAGCCTGGACAGTGGGAAAGAAGCCAAGAACCTGTCGGATAGTGGGAAACTTATCTCTCCCCCTGTCCCTCCAAGACCCACACACGCTGGTGGGTATTTGAAGCCTTTGGAAATCACTCTTATAAAATAACTTTTACTGACTCCTCCAACTTGGGAATGCCTCAGAGAAAGGTAGGCGTTTGCGCTTCCGAGGTGAAAACCCCAGTATTGGAGCAATTCCTTTGCCACGCGCTCTCTCCTGGCTGCGCTGGGGTTACACTAAGTCAAACAGCGCTTGTTCCTAACAACCTCCACAGGCAGTCTCCTCCTCTGCATCCTCCCCACATGTTTCGGGGAGCAACAGCCCTAACCTTGCTAAGCCACTAGCATTTTCTCTGTCCTTCGCTTAACTGCCTCCCCCTTGCAGCTCTGCGGACTCACCCCTGTTCTTCAGTCTTCCTTGGAGCTGACACCGGGACTTCGGGGTTTGCCCCTGTGTAGGAACGACTTAACTGCAACTCCGCTAGGCTTGTGGGGAGCAACTAACCTCGCATCCGTAGCTACTTTAGCTGCTGCTATAGTCCAGTCCTATTTCTCAGAGGGTTGGCTTACATTTTGGGAACCACCGAAAATTATTCTTAAGAGCTTGCCTTTTTGTGAGCTAATAGCCATAACAGACCCTCTTTCCTCCTGAATAAGCCGTTTGCCTAGCGACCCACCCACCCCACGGTGCACTCTTTATGAGGGGCCTACCTTCCTCCCCCAGGACCCATCCTGCTGATGGGGCGGGGGCCTTTCAGCACCTCCACCTGTCTAGGGCACTTTGGAAGCTTTACGAGTACACCTGGCCTCACGGTAAGAGAAAAGATGGCACGGTTTCCTGTGTGGGCTTTCCTGGGCTGATCGTGTTTCATTTGCTGTGTATTTCGGCACCTCGTCTTTCTATTTCCTTGGTTCACAAAGAAAAGAAAAGTGGCGTTCTCTCTTTTTAAAACGGGCGATGTGCTACCTAGTCTGTGCTCTGCACGCCAAAGCTCAGGGTTGCCGATGGATTCTGAGAGGCACGTGAGGTCTTTAAGCAGAACAAGACCTCACGGGGCCTCGCTGCTCATCCGCGTTAGAGCATCACGGTGAACAGGGAAGGTTGAGACCCGTCCAGCCGGTCACTTGTGTTTCGTTTGTGGTGCGTATTCAGGTGGTCTCCAGTGCACACCTGGTTGTGTCCCTGAGCCTGGGGACTTGGAAAGCACTTTGTAAGAAGCAGTCATGCTGCTGGTAGTTAGATCCCTGGGCACATCCCGACCTGTAGACAGGGGTGCTGACGGCATGATGTGAGGCCTCTGGGAGACGGATTTCCTAGAGAAACGTCTGTGAACATGCAGTGGGTGCCAGGCCTGTGGAGGGCAGGGGGGTCCACAGCGGCGGTGGATCGAGAGCCTGAGTCAGGGACGTCTTAAGCTTCAGTAAGTAGCGGTGGCAGCAGCACAGGGACAGTCAGCCTGGTTCTCTATGAACACCCTTCTTCCACAATCGACACTCGTGATTGATAGGAGAAGAAAATGCATGCTGGTGTGTGAACGCAACAGGTGCAAGGTGGAGATGCAGGACCCCACCGTGTGGTCAAAGACTGCTGTCCCTGACCCCTAGGCTGCAAGGGCACACAGGTGAGCTTACCTCTGCCGGGTGAGCTTCGCAGGGCTGCCCTCTGTGCTACACGGGCAGCTTTCATGGTCTGTCCTATGTCGTCCACTCTGGTCACTATCAGGGCATCTGGAGCTGTCTGTCTTTATTCCCTTCAGCCTTTCAGTCACTTTCTCAGGAGTTAGGAACCTCCCTGTGACAGGTGGGAGAATGGCAGCTTGTCACAGAGCAACCAACCTTGGGCTCACTGGTACCTGGGTGGGTGGGATCGGGACACGGGGCTGACACCTCCCATGTCGACGGTGTCACGGCTGTGTGTGTGGCTGTGCTTCTGAGAGCTGGACTGGACCCACTGCACGTGCACCCAGAGCAGATCCATCTCACACGCTGTGTCCCGGGTGTGGGGCTTGGAGACCTAGTGGGAGAACCAATGAGAGCACTTCCTAGTCACGATGACGGAGCCTGTAGCGCACCTGCACCCGGGACGAAGGGGAGACCTGAGGACAGGCATGAGGGGGAGGCCGGGACCACTTCTCACCTGTCATGTGCGTTTTCTGTTGGTCTTGAGGGTGTGAAATGGGAGGCTGGAGTAAGGCCATTCCCCTGGGCCTCTTCGAAGCCGTTCAGGTGCCCTGGGTCTTCCTGCTTCTGCTGGGGCCACAGTCCACTGCTGTTTTCCAAAGACTGCTTCCTGGGCCTGCAGACCTGCAGCACCTGAAATAGCCGAAGCAGCTCAGAAGCACCACGACTTGGGGCGAAGGGGGGCACGGGACCCATTTGGGGCCCTGTCACTTTGGTGGAAGCATCCTGCGTGCACGGGTGACCTTCAGCTAATTGCCCCACGTCTGCAGGCTGCCATCCGTGGGGCAGGCCTGACTTAGTTTCCCCCACTGCCCCCGCCTAGGAGGCCCGTGTGCCCTGGATCACCAGTGTGGGTTCGTACACGCGGAAGGGCATTTACAGAGAATCAGCCGTCTGGTTTCTTACAAATTAAAACGATGTCTCTTTTTCCAGCTTCACCAGTGAGACACACACCATCTGTGTCCCCATCACCCGCGGGACGGTCTCCACTGAAGGTACGGGCCCTGGTTCCGAGGGAGGCAGGAGACTGGCCCCCGGCCCTTTCTCGCCCAGGTTGCTCCTCAGCGCACGAGGGACCAGGCAGAGAACGGGGCAGGCGCACGGGAGGCTGGGGAGAGCGCGGCTCTGGGTGCTGCTGCCTCCGTGAAGGCCGCCTGGGTTTTCAGATTGGTAGCGTCACTCTGAACCAGGTGGTGGTGGGAATGCACAGACCAGAGTGAGCGTGTGCCCTGAATTAGGGAAGACGCGTGGCGCCAGCGTAGCTCCTAGGACTGTTTCAGCCTGCTGTTTTGGCTTAAGGGATGTTAAAACACACACACACACACACACACACACACACACACACACACACACTTAAATCGACAATATTGACAGTCAGGATCTGCGACCTAAACGATCTCCTGTGCCATTATTATTATTTTTTTTTAAAGATTTATTTTATTGATTTTTGACAGAGAAACAGAGACAGAGAGAGACAGAGAGAAGGGGGAGGGCCCAGGGCAGTCTCCATAGTTGACATTGGTTTTCCATATAGTTTCACTCCACAGGTGGGCACAGGGCTGCGCAGGGCAGGAACTGGGCCGGGAGCCTCCAGCATAGGTCCCGGCAAGAACTGAACTGGGGGCACACCTCAGTTCAGCATGTGGGTCCGCATGGGCCGGGGCCGGGATTCGATCCTCGGTCCTCAGGGCTTCAAAGCGAGCGCTTTACCCGCTGAGCCATCCCAGCTTTCACCTGTGCCATTATTGACAGTCAGGATCTGCGACCTAAACGATCTCCTGTGCCTTTGGCCTTGATCTTTGGCATTGTCAAGGCCAAACCCAGCTGTTTTTTAACTATTTTCTACCAAGGCTTTCGTTGGCATGAGGACACACACTTGCTCATGAAAAACAAGGCAGGACAGTGAACTTTAAAATTCCCAAGAAACGAACTGGAACTAGAAGGTCAGACATTGGACTTGGCATGTAGGGCCCACAGGCTTTTTAACGTCCTGAAACGCACAGAACCCCTCATGCGGCTAAAGGGGGATGTTTAGTCTTTATCCAGACGGCGTCACATTGGTGGTAGGATTGTCAGGACATACAGCAGGGGCCCTCGGGAGGTTGACGTGCGTGTGGAGAGAATGGTTTTGTACCTGAGGGATGTAGGATCTGCATGCTCTGTCCCTTGTGCCGATGAGTTATTTCTAGCGAACGTGAGAGAAGAGGAAGGAGCTTATGCGAAAGCACAGGGCCGGGTCGTCACCCTTCCTCGGCGTCTGCGGTCCGGCGCAGCGACTGCTCACAGGAATCGGGAGTCTGAAAAACCGAACCAAACACACTTGAGAAACTTTTCAAGGAAGTGTGATTTGGTTTGCATTGCCAACGTGTCGGGTGGAAATCCGCGGGTTGAGTGTGAATGACCTGCCAGTGTTGCTGTCACTCTGCAGTGCAGCTGTTAACCGTCAAGTCTGTGTGACCGTGTTCACTCTGAAACCACAGACCGAAAGACGTGGCGTTTCCACCTCTGTCCATTCACCTGGACTCCCAAGAGCCCCCGCGTGTTGCTGTGGCATTAATATCTGCGTTTTTCAACTGCAATTTGCAGAGAGATAGACGAGAAGCCTTAGAGGTGGGTTCCTAAAAAATAAAGAGAAGGGAAGGGACAGAAATGATTCGGGAGCTACCAGATTCCGTAGCTATGAGCACGGCGGCGGATTCTCCCTCGGGGGGTCGGCTTATTGACTGTACTTTGCAAGTGGGGTTTGAACCGCCTTCCTGTTGAAGCTCCTGGGTCACAGCAGAGGGCGCTGTGTCACCAAGTTACTAGGCTGCTGTGCTTTGCGGGATGCGGCATGCTGCCTTCACCCAGAGTTTTTCCAGGAAGTGAACGAGGGAGTTAACCGTGTGGGGGAGGACTGAGCTTACCTGCCTTGGTTTGAACATGGGGTCTAGTTTGTGACAAAAGCAGCAGTGACTTCGGACCTCTTTATTGGCCTTGCTTAATGCTGGGCTCCTGTTAAATGAAAGGATTGCTGTCTGGCAGCTTGATTTTGTTGAAATGGAGAGACCGAGGTAAGGCTGGTCTAGAATATCAGTTTCCTAAGTGTGTTCCCCAGAGCAGGAGGTTGATAGGCCATTCCGTGGTGAACGACTCCAACCAAAGGGTGTGTGGTCACATCCGTTTGGAAAACGGGGCTAGCCCGTCATCCGGGTTTCTCTGCGGTACTTGAAGCTGTTCACATGCTCTGGACTCTCAAGGGGTGCACGGTGGCATCGTCTCCCAGTGGAACCCCCTCTTCAGAGAGCTTAGGACTCACTTTTCTTAAGGCACCAATTAGGGACGTAGCAAATTCAAATGCGCGTGAAGAGGAGGAGGCGGGCCGTGAATGCCATGCGGTCGGGGGCTGTGGTCAAGTGAGGACCCTAGGACCCCTCCCCGGGAACAAGAGAAAGTGAGCCGTTGTGGCTAGAACCCCCAGTGCTTCACGATTCGCCAGACATCTGGCTTAAACAACAGATACAGAATTCCTTACTGGTCGGGAGGCTTCAAGGCTAAGATCAAGGTGTTGCCAGGCTTGGTTTGCAGACGGCCACCTTGTCCCCACGCCTCACCTGGGTCTGTCCTCTGTGAGCTTGCACGTATAGTGTCTGTGTGTCCAGATTTCCTCTTCTTACCAACACACCCCTCAGACTGGATCAGGGCGCCCCCGAGGGCCTCCTCCTGAGGCAGCCACCTCCGAAGACCCTGTCTGTCTCCAGCTGCCGTCCCTGTTGGAGGTCCTGGGGGTGAGGGCGTCAGCGTGCGGGTTCGGTGGGGGTCTCACCCTGCTGCGTGTCCCCCTCTGTCTCCCGTTGCACCTGAGCAGGGCTCTGTACAGTCCTTCACGCCCTCGCCCGTGGAGCATCACTCGCCAGGACTGACCTCCAACTCGCCCGTCCTGTCCGGCAGCTGCAGCAGTGGGATCTCGTCTCTCAGCCGCTGCAGCGTGTCGGAAACCTCAGGCTTTGAAAATCAGGTGAACGAACCGTCGATTCTGGGGTCGGGATTGGGTTACGGCGGCCCCGAGGAGCCTGTGAGGAAGGAGAGCAAGACACCCCCGCCCTACAGTGTCTACGAGCGGACCCTGCGGCGGCCCGTCCCGCTACCTCACAGCCTGTCCATCCCGGTCACCTCCGAGCCACCCGCCTTGCCCCCCAAACCTCTGGCCGCGCGGGCCAGCCACCTGGAGAACGGGACCCGAAGGACTGACCCCAGCCCGCGGCCCCGGCCCCTGCCTCGGAAGGTGTCCCAGCTCTGAGTCACGGTTATCTACTGACCTGCGATGAGTTCTTTGCCGTTTACAAGGGAATAAGAAGGCTGACGGGAAGACGTTTAGTGTAGGCACTTTAATACCTTAGGTTTGTCTTTAAACGAATGGAATTAAGACTTGCTTATTAATGCAATGTTGCACAATGTTAAAAGTTACTGACCTAAAACGCCTGATGTCACGGTGGAGTACGGCTGATTTTCATGAAAACGTTTCTCATTGGAAAGTTGAGGTAAAGAGGGATAAAGACTTCTTTTCTATCTTTTCACGTTCACCTTTTTTACATAGTTTAATGTTCAAACCAATACAGTATTGTCGAACAATGCAACAATGTGTGATAACGTTGTACTTTTTACTGAATACTTGATACTCCAAGAAAGCTTGTTAAGTCAGCGCACATCCTAACACAGTGGCCCTTACTTTAGAAGCCTTTTGAAAATGAGGTGAGGTTTCTGGCTCCTTCCATGCGTGGACTGACGGATGCACATCAGCAGGATTAAAAGTGAAAGCAGGTTAGTGACACAGTGTACATAAGGGGTTGCAGGGCTTGGATCTGGACATGGTTTTGTTCGTAAAACAGAATACTTCTTTGTGAAGGTTGCTTTTCACCTATGACAAGTGTCTATACTCTTAAAATGCTACTTTGGTAACTGCTCGGCAAATCCTTTCGTTCCCTGACACTGTGGTGTCTACTGTGTTTCTTTTCAAGGTGCAGTTTTACTCCCAGAGTAAAAATTAAGGAAAATCTGGTAGATTCAGTTAAAAGACCCCCTTGGAGGAACGATTACTTGATCTTGTGCTTCGTTCCTTCCTTGCTTGTTTCCTCCCCCAGATTTGTCATTGAAGAAGAGCCGATGTTCATGTATTAAGTAGGCACAAATTAATGTGTTCCATTAACAAGAATTCAGGAATCGATACAGGACAGTATTAAATCAATAGCGTAAATGAAGGGGGGGAAAAAGCCTGAGAGAAAATGTATTAGCGTGATTAAATGGCAAAAGGACTTTCAGAAGGCAAGGGCATTAACTTTCAGTCCTGCACAAAATAGAAGTGTCCTCACAGCTCTCCGTTCTCACCCGTGGAGCGTGTCTCCCTGTGGCCTGTTGTTGAAGGAGCGTAGCTCTCTAGTGTGAGTGCAACACCGCATCTTAGCCCTGGATGAGGATGTAAATGCCACAGTTGTAGGAGTGTGGAGAAAGCACCTTGTAGGTAGTAATGTATTTTGTATCCTTGTTGTTGTTTTTTCCTTTTACTGACTGTTTATAACACTCAATTGACAATAGATATGAACTGTATTTTAAATCATGCTGTTAAATATTTTCCCTCTTTTGTTGGGAAGCTGATTTTAGTTTCACTGGCTTTGTTTTTGTTGATAGCTTACCTGGAAGGCAGTGACCACTTTTTTATATTCTCTTAATGAAACCATTCAGCAGTATATGCTGTTGAGGCTGGTTATAGAGGTTTTTCTATAATAAATGTTCAAGTATTTTTGTATATAACTGGTTAATTTTAATAAGAGATACCATTATGTGTAAAAAAAAATGGCAAAAATAAATGCAAACAGTTGTGGATGCAGTATGATTGTTATAATTATGCCAAATACTTTATGTATGGAAAAAGAATATTTGTACATATGTGCTTTTAACAATAATTCTGCCATATTGACTTTACAATTTTGAATGTCAGAAATATTAATATATGTTAAGATATTTATGTTTAGTGAAGGTCTTCATAATTGAGAAAAGGAACTTAGAAATTTTAGCTTTGTATCTTGCAAGTTTTGCAGTCGAAAATTTCTTGAACTAGTTTTCGCTTTTGATAATAATGCTTTGTGTTTGTAGTCACATCCTTGAAACAATATATAGAGATATATTTAGGAAGCTCCATATTTCTGTTGTTTTAAAGGAGCACAGCTTTCCACTTAAATAAGGTGATATGCATAAGATAACAAAGCTTCTCTGATTTCCTTTTCCTCTGTAATTTAATTGATTTGTTGACCAGTGCTTGGGCACAGTATAAATCAGTGTTATTTGCTCTTGAAGCCATTTTTTTAAAAGAAATTTTTTTTTTGCAATGAACAGTTGATCATGTGCGTGTATTTCTAAAGCAGCTATACAGTAGGACATTTCAAGAGATTTGGTTAGTTCAAATGTTCATGTTGGTTGCTGCTGACTGATAAATATTCAATAAAGTTACCTGATTAATCTTGAGATTTCCGTCTTTATTCCTGTCATCAGTATAGCTTTACCTGAAACAGAAACTGTAAATTTCTTGGTTATATCATAGTGAAATTTTCATACTTCTTTGTTGATAAATCCTGTTTTGTTGTTATGCCTGTGTTGACACACTTCATCATCTACGAAGCTTATTGATGCCATAAGAAAGGTAGCTGTGTGGGTTAGCAGTAGAAAAGGTAACATTTACCCGGGTGGCTGACCATTAATTGGTCTAACCAGGACCAGCTTAACAAGTCCAACCATCAAAGGTTTGTTTGCATTAGAAAACCTGACACAAAACATATAATTGCCCAGTGTAGGGAATATACTTAACAAATGCAAAACACATTGACTATGGAATTTGTTAATAAAGCCTCGCTTTTAATATTGTTAAGTTTATGATATTTATGTAACTCAGTGCTAAGCGAGCCACTGTTGAAATCCTCTGTCCCATTAAACACCAAAACCCATTTAAAGGCCATTGTCAATGTCCTCCTGATTGTTTCTCAACATAAACGAAGTGATTTTAGAACGTTTTGGATCATTTTCATGACAACTGAGCCCATAAACGTTTCGATTCTACAAGCATAATTACAATATGAATAGCCCTGCTTGCTATCTAAGTAGTCTTCTCTATGGATTGTTATTGATTGCTCTACAAAAAACAACAATGAAGAATAACAAGTTGCATGGTTTTGCCATTATTTGATCTTTACACATTAGAAGGTGACTTGTACCAAAATGAATTCTTAGTTATTGATCGAGGTAAACCTTGCCCTCATTACCTAAGAATAAATACCATGAAAAAAACTCTGAAAAACTGATAGAATTCCAATCCCCTAACACAACTGTTACTATTTTTATCCCTATTGTCTTTTTCTACATCTACACGTTGCATAATTTTTCTACATCGTTGAGCACTGGTTCTCCAAGTGTCACCACACAATCTGCTGGTGATATAGAGCTGCGGTCACTGCTCACTGTGACAGCAGAAGCACCACTCAATAGAGTGCTGGTAGTGTCCTGGAGTGAGGCAGGCAAGGTTGCATTGATTTCATTGAAATTCCGGGTGGGTGGGCGTTTAAGTGGGTCTTTCAATGAGCACTGGGAGAAGATCATGACGTGATTGTTTAGGGCTGGTAGAAACAGCAAGGCAGGGGTTTTGAGTTTAGGGGTTCAAAGAATCTTGGAACATAACCTGTTAATTATGCTTTCTATTAGCGATATGATGGGTATGCGGAGAAGTCCCTTTTATGAATAATCAAGTTATTTGCCTGGCCAAAGGACTCCTGGAAGAGCAAGTTGTGCTAACAAACATTGGAACAGAGAAGCCACGTTCAAGTCGACATAACCTGTAAGGAGTAGATGGCTTCATTTCTCAACATGTGTGTCTGACATAGTTGGAATCATAGTGTACCTGGACAGACTACCCTCATTTTTTGTTTAATGTTACAGTAAATGTTATTTTCATATTATCCCACGTATGTAAGAAGCAAAGTATATATTCCACACTTTAGCTAGTTCCCTATTAATGGGCATTATATTGTTTTCAGTTTTTTGCTAGTACAAATAATACCATTGTGACTATTCTTACATAGTTTTTGCATGTTTGGGATTATTTTCTTAAAATGGATTTCTAGACTAAAATTGCAAAAGTGAAGGAATGATGATTTTTGTAGTTCTCTTGCACACTGACAAATTATTTCCCAAAAGTGTTGTACCAATTTTAGTGCCACCAGCAATATTTTTCCAAGACTGGATATTGATGCAGTGTTTTTCAATATGTGGGAAGAAAACATTTCTGTCTTACCCAAAATATGAGAAAATGTTGATAGCCAATTAAGTATTTTACAAAATCTTGTGCTAAGGAAATTGGTATGTTTACAAAGGAAATGAAAAGGAGCAGTGAGAAGATAGTAAAGTAACAGGCATTAGTACTTTGTAGCAACTATTGAAAATACTTCATCCCAGAAAAAGAAAAAAAGAAAATTGCTGGGAAGGCATTTTAGATCCTCTGTCTGTATAGAATCCTAGAAAATCCCTACCACTCTGAACACAAGTCCCACCTCACTTATTCAGAGTTTACTCCCTGTCGTTCACAAATATCGGAGGAGCCAAAACCCAGAAGTGAAGATAGTGATATGAGTGGCCATGATAAATGCCATTCTGCGAAGGGAACTGCCACAAGAAAATAAAGCTGATGAAATGCCTGATGTGCCTGAACTCACTGAAGGGAAATGATGCGTTTGTAAGAGAGTTGAGGGATGGAGTAGATCAGTACCTTAAAAGTGATGCAAGTGAAGAAAATATACTGAACTCCTGAGAGAACAAGCAATGTGCATATAAGGAAGTCAGTGTAATTATAGTAGACTAGGTGGGCTGGCTACATGGAATATTTACATAGGCATGGAAATGTAAAACATATTGTCTAACCCCAAATTACAATATCGTTATATTGGAAGGATGAGGGTAAGGAAGAAATGCGTGTGTGGAGAATGAAAGAAATTCTCATCTTCCCTATAGGGATGTCTGTAGATAATGCCTAAAATTGAAAGACAATCAGAAAGTATAATTTTAAGATACTTTTTATTTAGAGAGGTAAGGGTAAACATTAAGTAATAACTTGATGCATGGATGACTGATAAATTTTAAGTGATTAAAAAAAAATGATTTCTCTAACTCAGATACCATCACACTGGTGTCATTTCTCTGCTTATTTTTTCCTCCTTTATAGGACAGAGCATATCTGGCTCTGGGGCTGTTTGAGAAGCACATACAGAGTTCACAACTGGGCTTCTACTTGAAGGACGGTGTGGTAGGTAACAGGAAGTGAAGGGGAGGGGTTTCCGGACCCGAATGAAACACTTCCAGGAAGAGAAGTGATTGACAGTGAACCAAGCCAATTGTAATTCTGGTGAGTCATTTGTGCTAGGTTAAAGGGGCAGACTCCTCTTTGTTCTTCATCTTGGTTCAACATAGTTGAGGACTAACTACAAGGCTTCAAGGAGCAGGGCCCCAAGCACACTCAGAGCAATGGGCCATTGGGCTAGGCCAGGCAGGAAGGATGCAAAACCCACGGGGCTCCGAGAGACGTGGAGGAATGGGACTGGAGGTTTGGATGAAGCCAGAGAGTGGATGTGAAAGGTGTTCGAGCTACACAGAGAGGATGCGATGGCAAGAGTGGGCTACACTGGTGATGATCACTTCAGAGCAGTTCTAGGAGATCTGCAGTCCAGTGGCCACTGTGGACATGAGCTGTTGGTTCATGTTGAGGCGAGTGAAAATCAGAAATGGAAACACAAGGCACTATGTCACCATAATGTTTGTTATAATATGGATTGCTGCCTTGGCCCTGATGCATTCTTCTTTGGAATACATATACTTTATCTGGTTTATTAATTGCAGACTAACACTATTTTCTACACTAAAATATACTATTGCTGATGTCGTTCAAGACCTTTGATTTTTCTTTTTCTTTCTTTCTTTTTTTCTTTTTGGTCAGACTACTCAGTTATTTCTCCTAGTTTGTGGAGTCAGAATCTATAGGGGGAGAAGGTGAGCTGGATCCACCTGGCTTGCTTACAGACCCACACTGCTCTGTAGCCGCCTTCCAACCTTGGCCTACATTTGGGAGGCTTTAGTTTCCTGCCCTGATGAGTGTACGCCTCAGGCTCCAAAACCCTTGCTTGGTCCTGCTCAAACGCTCTTGCTAAGTGGTTTTCAAACATTTCTGTCCCCAAACAACTGGAAGTGAATCCAATGGACGGTGACTGACTCCAGCCCCAGAACGGACCACCCCTGGGGCATCTCCCTTCATGAATGGCTCCTCTGTGCGCCCCTCTGTTAGTTTCTTTTAGTCTCCAAATGGCAGTCTGCCATTTCTTTGTGCCATCCTTGCCTCATGGTTTTCTTTATGTTCCAGCATCTTTTCACTGGTGACGAGTCATCACTTCAAATACGACCCCAAAATGTGGCTCTTGCATTTAAAATGTCAATGACAAGATGAAAATGCTTGTTTTCTCATCCCAACTTAAAAAAGAAAATGAAAAATGACCAAAGAGCCTTATTCTTAAAGCTTTGAGAAACGAGTCATATGGAACGAGCCATGAAAGAACTGATGAACCTGTCTTGGGGTTAAAACCAGGCGTGGTGTTGGAACCTGAGTAGCACAGGGGACCACAAACGGCCTCAAAGCTTGGGCTTTACATTAATCCCCTTTTGTATTTTCTACCATGAATAGCATTCAGGTCACTTGCGTCACATTTGGAATCACTCGCTTAGATGCCAACATAATGTTTCTTTTTTGTTTTCCGAGTAACTGTTGGCCATACCCCAGGGTGCTAATCAGACAGGACAGCATTGGAAAGAATTTAAAGACTCTGATTTTTCTTATCAATTACAAGCAGGCCAAACTCCCGGAAGCTGTTCAGAATAGACTGAAAAGCAAGCACTGTTGTCATTCTGACCTATGCGTTTCCTGGGCCGGTGTAACTCATTATCCAGTCATTCAACGATTATTAGAGCCAATTAGAGCTTCGTACATACCCTCTGAGTTCATTTTCTTACCGTTAAAAAAGAACTCACTAGCCCTCGGGGCTTCCATGGTATTGTTAGGACAAGTCATAAACCCCAAGAAACGGGAGCTGTGATCTGGTGCCAAGGATATGTGGCTGCGATGTGCTGGTGTTCTGGTAATGAGAGCAGGCTGGCGTCTACCAGGTCACACCTGCCGCTGGGCAAACAGCCGACCGGCGTGTGGACGAAGAGAAGCACCAGGCCCCCAGCTTGTAGGCGTCTCCAGTCGTGGCTGAAGCATGATGTACTCAAGCTGCCAGCTCAGGGGAGCAGGCAGAGGGCCACCCAGGTAGGTGAGGGAACTCTACAAGGAAACACGAGGGCACCCATGGGAAGGTCCATTGGTATCTGTGGGGTCTTCTCAATGACAGCGGAGTGACAGCCTCTAGCCTGGCATCAGGGGCATCAGATGTCCAGCACAGTGCTAACCGGGAGTCACAGTGGGAGCGGGGAGAACAGCCTAGTCCTGTAAACTGAGATTCACATGGAACACTTGGGCTGAAAAGAAGGACTCAGAAGCCCAGTCACATAAAGAGCAGTGAGGAGAGCAATTCTGCAACCCGCAGCCATCGTGGGACACCCCACCTCGGATGAGGGATGAAGCTGATGTATTGAGGACACAATTTTGGAGCCTCCTACGGGAGGCAAATCCCACACCAGGTCAGGGTACGTCAGTGTTGGGAGTCCGGAGGTGGGATGTGGAGTAGAATTCAATTTGAAGTAAGTATTTCCTGCTTCCAAAATTCTAAGAAAGATAAGTTTAAAAAGGAGGAAGAAGGGGCATGCATAGCTATGTCTTCCTCTTTTATTAGTAAAAGGAAAACCTTTCCTGAAATCCTAGTCAGACAGCAGTGGGGCTCGTTGGCCAGAGCTGTAGTGCCCGGCTCTCCCCGCAGCCAGGTAGGCTGGGAATGTGAACGTGTCACCTGGAGCTGAACATACGTATGGTGCCTTGAACAACATTGGATTTCCACTGGCAAGCCAAGAAGGGCAGTGGATATTTGAGAGGCAATGAACAGTGTCTGCCGGGGAGACCAGAGGGTCAGATCAGTGGGTACAAGAGCGGGTGATAAGCGGAGCATCTATAGATGTAAGGAGCCGGATGTGTAGGAGCTGTCAGGATAAACGGGTTGCTTGGGTCAGGATTTGAGATTCAAGTTTTAGGAAGTTCTGAACATACACTGTCTGGAAGGGTGCTGGAGGGAGGGAATATTATAGAACGAGCCAAGACAGGAAGCTGCAAGGTGTTGGCAATGTTGGCAAACTTTGGAGAGGTGTAAGAAGAGATGACGTTGGAAAAGTTACAGAAGGTGAAGCCAATGAAGTGGGGGTCATGGTGGCTCTTTGAAAAGTACAACCTGTATTAGAACAATATAGACAACAATTTAAGGGTATTCTAATAATAAACAGTATTAGCTACTGAGGAATTAATCACTCTCAGTGGCTGCTAATAAACGAACTAACATCATTTGAGTGCTTGCTATAAGCCAGTCACTGTTCCAAGCACTTTCATCCCTATCGTCCTTATGAGGAAATTAAAACACAGGAAAACAAAAAGATGAAGTCCTTTACCTGAAGTCACAGAGCTAATAAAGAGGGAAGCTTGAGTCAGCACCCCAGAGAGTGCCCACATTCTAGACTCTAATCCCTAAATGCTGCTTCCCGTGTAAGGAGCAGACAAACAGGTGTCCTGTTCAGTAGACCATTTCTCCTGCATTCATTGCACCAAGAACTGAGGTACCTGGAAAAGCAGGTAAGCGTTCGCACATGAGCTGGGCCCCGATTTGGTGGAAACTGGTAACATTCTGGTGTCCATTTTGGTCTCTTCCTTTAGTGCTAGAACTTGCTGATTTCAGCTGGGCTGATAGACATTTCCCTCCCTTTTATTAGCTGGGATTGGCCATGCGACTTAATTCAGCCCAATGGAATGTGGCCGTAAGTGATATATGCGGATTCCAGGGCATCACGAATGTAGAGACAAGCTGCTTGCCCTGGACCACAGCCTGCACCCCTGACCACCAATTGGAAGTGGGAGAGCGAGAGCGGTGGCCTGAAATGGAGCCACACACTCGGAGCAAAGATTACTGGTCATGGAGCAGAGCCATTTATCCGTCCCACAATATTTGGATTATTATGTGGGGAGAAAAAATTTTTCGAATTTAATCCACAGCACTTTAGCAGCTTAGACTGAATCCTAACCAACACATGTGGAATTTGAATTAGCTGATAAAAGTTGTCTTAGCAAAACATTGAACCATGCTTGCCAAAGGCTTCGTACTGGATTTTTGTACTGTGTGTCAGCAGCCGTGGGTAGAATGGGATAAATCAAAGCAGGTAATTAGCATTGTTTTACATATATAGGAAAGACTGTTTTAAACGAGTCTTTGTTGTGTGCATGTGTGTGTGCATGTTAAAAGTATATATTATGCCTAAAAAATACTTTTGAAGATTACATTTTCTTCCCAAAATCTAGGCTGATCTAATTTATACTTCAGACCATCCAGACCAAACATACAGTTGAAAGTGACAGCACATCAGATATTTATTATGTGAATGTGACTTGATACTGAATCTTTGTCACCTAGCGCAGGTGATTTTATCGAACATTCTTTGAAAGTAGACACAGAAATTTAACAATAATCTCTGTAGCAGGTTTTTGTATTTTGGGGAGAATCATAACCCAGATTCCAATCCCCACTCCCAAATAGGGGAGCCTATATTGTGGGGAGCAGTACTCAGTCCCCCCACTGCAGAAACTGAGAGGGCTGGACCGCACTTATCTCTGCTTCCTGGCAGTTGGGGGTCTCAGGCTGGATACATCACCTCAGGATTTTGAATCTTCCTCGAGTGATGTGAAACATGGGATCAACTAGCATTCATTCCAGGCTTCCCGCCCCCCAGAGTGACCCAGTCTACCCGTCAGCTGAGCCCTGTAGCCCTCTCCTGTGCCTCTTAACTTCCAAAGATCGATCAACAAACTTGCCTCTGGCTTTAACCTCAATGTTCCCTCGACTCCCTTGTCTTAACTGAAAGCTGACATCTCTGAAGACATCTCTCTTACATGTGGCAGCCCTGTCAAGCATGTCCTGTACCCCACTTTACTCAGGACTCCAACCCCACATTTCATGAACCTCCCTCCAAGGTAAGGTGACCAGCTTTTAACATGGGTAAAGCGGGACACCATTGACCGGGGGGGAGGGGGTTCTTGATTAAAAATTGGATCTATCTCCCGCCGTTCCCTAGCTTGTCGTGCATTCTTTCCAAACATCGGGACTTTTTTAAAATGCCGCGGGACGTGGGACAAATTGTTAAAAATCAGGACAGTCCCGCCAAAAGCGGGACGTCTGGTCACCTTACTCCAAGGTCACCAATGACTTCCTTGTTATTTTCCACGGTTATTTCTCTGTCTGCACTGTACCTGATTTCCCCCGGAACTCAAAGCACGGTTGACCATGACACCAAAAGCACAAGGCCACAAAATTGAAAAACAGATAAGTTGGACTTCACCAAAATTAAAAATGTTTGTGCTTCAAAGGGAGTCACCAAGAAAGGGAAATGGCAACCCACAGAATGAGAAAAATTATTTTTAAATCACATATCCGGTCAGGGACTTGTATTCAGAAGATATAAAGAACTCTTACACTAAACAATAAAAAAACCCAATTCAAAATCTGGCAAAGAATCTGAATAGACAGTTCTCCAAAGAAGATATACAGATGGTCAAAAAGCACCCAAAGAGCTCCCCAACATTATCAGCCCTCAGAGAAATCCGGTCTAAATCACCAGACTCTACTTCACACTGACTCAGAAAGCCATGGTCAGAAAGATGAACAATGACAAATGTTGGGGAGGATTTGAAGAATTTGGAACCCTCATTCATTGTTGCTGGTGGGGGTAGTGAAGCCATTTTGTAAAATAGTCTAACAGCTCCCCCAAAAGTTACACAGAGTTACTGGATGACTTAGCAACTCCACTCCCAGGTACATACCCAGGAGAACTGAACATATATTCACACAAAAATGTGTACATCGGTGTTCAGAATAGCATTTTCATATTAGCTAAAAGGCCAAACAATCCAAATATTCGTCAACATGAATAACCTAAAATGTGGTATATCTATCATAAAGGATTATTCAACAACAAACAGGAATAAAGTACTGATAATGCTACCACATGACGAATCTTGAAAACAAACAAGCAGTCCCGAAGGGCCACACACTGATTCTATTTATACAGAATCTCCAGAAAAGGCCCGCACATAGAGACAGAAAGTAGATGGCTGGTCAGAGCCACCTACTAGGAGAAGGGGGAATGGGGATTGACCGATAATGGGTGTGGGGTTTCTATTTTGGGAGGGAAGAAAATATTCTACAATTAGACAGTGGTCATGGATGCTCAGGTCTCTAAACTGTATACTTTAAAAGGGCGAACTCCATGGCACGTGAATTACATCTCAAACAGAAAATCAAAGAAAAAAAAAGACCCACAGTTGGCAAGCCTTTCCCTCTTCAACCACGCTGGCTCCCAAAACACCACGCTCTCTGGCTGCTATTTCTCCGTCTCCTTCGCTGGTCCTTCATCTGCTGCCAGCTTCTAGAGTGAATTCTCAGTCTCACCCTAAGCCCGCTGCGCTCTTCCCTCCTGCCCTAGATAAGCTCATCCCACTTCCACGGTTTCTGAGTACAGCTCTAAGCTAGGACCCATGTCCTTCGCATTCACAATTGCTCCACCAGATTGCCTACTTGACATGTCTGTAGGCTTACGAGCATCTCAGGTTTCGCTTGTCCAAGACCACGTTCATGAAGTGTGCAAAGTACACAAACTATATGCAGTCAAACCGCAGCTCCGGTAGCTGCTCGGGTCAGAGCACACCAGAGGGGAGGAGGAAGTAGTGGGGTGCTCCATACTCACTGAGTGGCTAAAAGAGAGGGGCCGAGTCCTCTCCCTTTGGTTTGGAGCAAATGGAATTATTGAGGGCCGCACCGACTGATTTTGGGAATTGTTTTCTGGCCATGGGGCTGTACGTGGGTTGAGGGGGTGCAACCATTAGCTGTACTAACAGATGAATGGTTAGTTCTATGCGGGCGACTGAGAGCCTGCACTGACCGGGGTTTAAAACTTCATTGCCATGAATGGAATGTTCTACCAGGAAGAGAAGGGACGGCAGATGGGGAGGTCAGCTGCTTAGCTATATTTATCTAATTAAGGGCTTTCCGCATATTGTCAGGTAAAGATCAGCTGTCAAAATCCACCTGGTCGTAATGGATCATCATTAATAAGTCTGCTCCAGCGCCTGCAGCCAATATCTTATGTATAATCACATCATCTCAACTGATGAAGAAAACAGCTCAAATCCCTGAGCGTGGCTTCACTTTCCCAAATCGGGATGCAATGGTGGCCGTGGGCGAGGAGGCGGGCACACCAGGTCTGTCCTATAACTCTGGATGCCAGTGCCCAGCACCATTACATGTTAGCGGTGATCAGACTGCTCCGAATCTGATTACAGCGTGGGCATTGTGGGTGCAGCAACATGCTGATGGAAACAAATGAGCCTGGGCCTCCTGTGTGCCCTTTGAAGTCAAATTCAGTTTGGGGCCTTCTCGCTGACCTTTCCTCAGACGTCTTCGTCCAAAATAGCCATTTGCATAAATCTGCTGAGTGAAATTAGCCTCGACTTGCCCAGAGAGACAGTTTGATTCCTGCTTTCTTCTGAGAGGTAAGGAAGACTGTGTGTTTCTCACAAAAGGAATTGGAAGAGCCAATGGGCTGTATTTCATCAGGTTTTTAAATTTTTTAAATTTATTTTTTATTGTTTGAGTGAAGGTGAGAAAGAGAGAGAGAAGGAGGGAGGAGGGAGGAGGGCGCAGAGCACTCTCCTTAGTTGTACATCATTAGTTGTGACATGGATTTCATTCCACACAGGTGGATGTGGGGCCACATGGGGTGAGAACGGAACCTGGGGCCTCCTGCATGGGAGCTGAGAACGCTCACCACCATCCCTGGGGGTACCAGTTGCGCTGCAGTTCAGCATATGCCTGGGATTGCATGGGCCGGGGCTGGGGATCAAACCCTCGACCTCAAGATCATGAGGCCGTGCTCAAACACTGAGCTATCCTGGCATCCCCAGTATTTTAGCAGCTTTTTAAAAGATTAAACTGAATGCTTGGTGCAGGTTCTCCAATCTCTTACATGACACACACATGCATCTCTTACATGACACACACATGCATCTCTTACATGACACACACATGCATCTCTTACATGACACATACATGCATCTCAAATGTTTTATTAGTGCAATTGAGCAAAAACACCACACACGGGCCTGTTTATCCTGACGGTGCTATGGACAACACAGTTTCTTACATAACACATCCCCTAGTATTTTAAGTGCGTAGAGATATATCTTGACAGTTACTATATCACTATAATGTGTCATTTTTCAGGAGTAGGCCAACAGCATTTCTCTTAAAAACTACTTAAGCACTTGAGGCAAAGGGGAGAGGCATTTATGTAAACTAGCATGGGAGTTAGACCTATCCATTAATATAGAGTCCAGAATTTTCTGACATCAAGGAACTGAAAAACCAGAAAGGGGCAAGGAGGGAGTTCATAGAAGGGTAACATGCTGAGAAACGTGATCTGGTTGCTAAGGTAAGTGAAACTCCCTTTGAAGTCAAAGAGTTTTCCTGACTCAAGAGGCAGAGGATTTAGTTCTCCAGGAATATCATACGAAATGATGTTAGCTTAAATCAGCTCTCAGTATAGAGAAGAGTGGAGATGCCTGTAATTGGCTTTGTCATATAAAAATCACATCAACTCAGACCTTCATGCTCCACAGATTATATTCTCTTGTCAAGTAAACTTCTTCATCTCAGGCCCGTTTTTAACCCCACTGGGATAGTTGAGGTATCCCCGTGAACGTTTCACTGAGGAGCGATGGGTGATTATAAGTAAAATATTAAAGCTTACCTACTGCTTTCCAAAAAAGGGCTTCAAAGAGGTAACGCATTCAACCGTTTTTCCTGTTGCCTTTAAATGATGTATTTGGCCATTGTGTGGGAGCCATTTTGAAAGGTTCAAGTCGGTGGCTTAGCCTATTTTTGACGCCAAATAATGATGTCATCTTAGGAACTCTGCTTTGAACTCTTGACCTTTTTATTTTCCTTTTCATTTCTTACAAGCGAAATGTGTGGGAGAGAAATATTGTAATAGCTGTCTGACGTGACTGATTTAAAAAATCACTAGCTTGACACTAATGGTGATTGTGGAAGTTTGTGACATTGCAAATGGGAACTTTGCTAAGATGCACATTTCAAGTGAGCTGTCAAGTCCCTTAGCTAGTATGTGAGTCTATATTTCACCTCCATGCAGAATCCGTATCTCGGGTCTACTTGTTCTGTTCCCTGTAATTGTAATGAACCTGAATCTAACATTTATTTAGTAATTACTCTGTACTACATACTTTAATCAAACTTTCGGTCTCTTAGGCATCGACTCTGTTCATTAACTGGTCATTTTCTCCAAGATCTACTTTCTGTGTATAGAAGAGACAAACACCGAATTCACATTTCCATCCCCAACCACTGGCCACCGAGTGGGTGTGGGCGCCTGGCCCAAGCTCAGCCAGTCAAGGCTGCCTGCCAGGACGTCAGCGGTTTGGAAATGGCTCTCAGCACTGCATGTCAGAGGCTTAGCACACTTATCTGCAGAGACAGGAGGACCCGGCACGCTGATTAACCATAGAAAAGGCCCGGGTGGCTGGACAGAGAGACAAGGAGACCACCCCCGGTCAATGGTGTCCCGCTCTACCAATGTTAAAATCTGGTCACCTTAAGAATGATTTAACTTAAGTGACAAGTCTTGTCACCAAGGACCTAAGTTGGTGAGTTTCAATGTGTATTAATAAAATAAAACAAGAGCCCCATAACAATATGAGTGGGACACAGATATGGTGGAAATTATAAAAAGTCTCTTGTGTGGTAATGACTAAAAGCTGGGAAAGTGCCAACTGAAAAGCGTAGAAGAGAAAAAGGGGAAGCAAAGGGTAATAACGAGGGACAAGAATAGAGGGAGAGCCCCTCCCTTTAAGTTTAGCTCAAAGGTTCCTCGTGCAGGCCGTGCTTTTGACCTTGTCACCCCCACCGCTCAGCTCTAATCGGGAACCCGGGCCACAAAGAAATGGAGGATGGTTCTGAGGATTCAGCACGGTCACTTTAAACAATTACCGGCTCATTTCCATTCAATTGCTGGCCCCTTAGAACAGTCCATGCTTTGCAGTTTGACATTTAATTAGGGCTTCCGATCTTTAAAGAGCGGGGTCCATCAATCAAGTCAGAAAGGCAGCAGCACTCATTTCCACATAAAGAGCACAGAGGTAGATGGTGATTAGCATAGACGCCCACTGTCTACCTGTGGTCAACCAGGCAGGTGTCGTCCCAGCAAACACCTCTCACCTCTCACCAGGACTCTGTAGCTCAGAGTCTAATAGGCTTTCACCTATTTTTTTCTAAAGATCTCTTCTTTATTGTTTTTGACAGAGACAGACAGAAGAGGGAGGGCCCAGAGCCGTCTCCATAGTTGTACATCATTAGTTTTCTACATGGTTTCATTCCACACAGGTGGTTGGGGGCCTCCCTCAAGGGAAGCCAACCCCAGTTCAGCATATGGATCCACATGGTCCGGGGCCAGGATTCAATCTTCGAACCCTGGGGCTCTAAAGCGAGCACTTACCTTGGTGAGCCATCACCTGCTTTAACGGGAGTAAACGGGACACTGCTGACACACATGCCCAAGCTAGTGCGGTAAGTGTTCTGACGCAGGGAAGCAAACTGCTGCGAGTCGTGGGCGGGCTGAGGAAGGCTCTCACAGAGGGTTAGCTCAGCGTAGTCTAGGACACTCTGGGACTAGCTTACGGTGACCAGATGCTAACATGGGTAAAGCGGGACACCATGGACCGGGGGGGAGGGGGTTCTTGATTAAAAATTGGGTCTATCTCCCGCCGTTCCCTAGCTTGTCGTGCATTCTTTCCAAACATCGGGACTTTTTTAAAACGCCACGGGACGCGGGACACATTGTTAAAAATCGGGACTGTCCCGCCCAAAGCGGGACGTCTGGTCACCTTAGCACTAGCTGGGAAGATGTGATGGGCAGAGTTCTTCCCAGTCGAGCGAGCAGTGTGTACAGAGCTGAGACCCCGGAGAATGCGGTGCTGGCAAAATGCAAGTCAGCTGGGGCTGGGGTGCAGGCTTTGCTGGGGTGCAGGCTTTGCTGGGGTGCAGGCTTTGCTGGGGTGCAGGCTTTGCTGGGAGAGCGGGGCGTGTGGAGTTAGACCAGGGAGGGCCTTAGGTGCTAGTGAGAGTGGGCTTGTGACAGCGAAACCCACCAGACACCGAAGGGGAGGGTTTTATGCGGCTGTTCACGGAGGGGGGGCACTTACTCATAAGGACAGTCTCAAAGAGCGGGTGGAACTCACTGTTTTAGAAGACAAGCCAGCCACGGGGGAAGGTGAGGGCGATGGGCACTCTCATCTGGGAACATGCCAGGAGGGCAGGCTGCTCCTTCGCAGGGAGCCTTTTCCCAGAACACGGGAGGGTAGAAAAGATGGGGGCAGGGAGCGGGTGTTGGTCTACCACTGCCGCCTCCTCAAGCGCGGGGCCCAGGTCAAGTCCAACACTCAGACGCCATCCCGGTCACACCGAAGAGCATATGCAAGGTGCGCAGGGTCTGTCAGCAGGCGTGGCACCTCAGCAGGTGAGCACCTCCGAGTGCCAGGGCTGGCAAACCACCTGCCACCACTCCGCGCTCTGGAAGACTTGCCTGTGGCCTGTCCCGTGCCCCCGCGCCTACGTCTTCTCGGGGTCCCATCCAAGCTTCAGGCCTTAACCTGTAGTTCCTACCTCTTGCCCCGAGGCTTACACATATCGAAGACCACAACTCCTAACAAGAGGGACCGTAGTTCAGCCTGTTTTCTTGTAGCACCTTCTCTCTTTGAGCCCCTGCAACGGACTCCTTTGATCTCACCCCTGGCCACTCTGGGGAAAGGTGTGGAGACAGCGCCAGGTGATCCGGGCGGGGGCCGGATGGGCCAGGAAATAGAGTAGCCGCACTGGACAATGACTTGTGGTTTTGCTGTTTACATAAGCTTAACTACCCTGCATGCATGCGGAGATGCTCATGGGCCCTGTGCCACTGTTTATATATAAGCCACCTGGTGCTGCGCGGAGGACAAAGGCTGTGTTGCAGATTTCTCGGACTCCCCGTCTCCTCTTTAGCCTGGGTATCTCACCACCACGACCCTCCCTAGCTGAGCAGCTTGGGTCCCACAGCCACAGCCCTGAACCCGTCCTGGGAACGTCTTGGATAAACATCCTTCGTGGGGGAAGAAGGTTATATCAGCCCTGGACTGTTGCAGGCTGGGTATGGGTTCACAGCCCAGGCCAGGGCCGACCCCGCTGAGCTGGACTCTTTCCCTGCGGGTCACACTCGCAGGCAGCGGCTGCTGGGGCCCCACCGACAAGTTCAGCCTGAGCCGAGCTGCTCAGCTCCTGGACCCTGGAGCCCTGAGTCACTCAGTGATTGGGGTTTGCAAACCCTGGCTCCTATCAGCTTGATAGAACAATGCTTCTCCTTAATCCATTAGCCCTGAAATGAGGATTGATGGATCGGATTAACATTGTACCATAAGATGGACTGGGGGGGAAGAAACCGCAAGTTACACGTTAATGAAACAGTGTTATCAGATGACCAAGTTCAGCTCAGATGTTCTGCTTCAGGGGGAAAAAATAACCCGAATAAAAATGCAGCACATCACTGGTGTTGCTGAAGTTTTGTAAGAAAGAATCTAACCATTAACACAGGCGACTCTAATGGGCATCCCAAAGCCACGTGGTGACAAGACCTCACAGTAAATCCTGTTACCATCTTGGTGGCTGGGGTATGTTTTCTGGTTGAATTTCATAGAAAAGTAAGGGTCCTTATGCACTAGGCCTCTCTTTTTTCTCTTCTTTCTTTCTTTCTTTTTTTTCTCCTCTCTTTTCGTTTGGAGACGGGCATAGAAACATTTTAATTATTGTAACAAATGGTTTTAACATAGGTGGTTAGTTGTGTACTATTATTAATTTAAACAAAATTAAAGTGAGCCATGAAACTGAATACCTTAAATTTATAGATCACTGGTCTTAGGATAGCTCCCTTTGGAGTATTTTGTAAAGTCAATTCACTTCTGTCCGATATAAATTTTTTTTTAAGATTTATTTTTATTTTCTTAGAGAGACAGAGGGGAGGGCCCAAAGCAGGCTCTACAGTTGCAGGTCATTAGTTTTCTACATAGTTTCATTCCACAGATGGGCGTGGGGCTGTGCAGGGCAGGGCCTCCTGCATGGGGAGCACACCCCAGTTCAGCATATGCGTCCGTGTGGCCTGGGGCTGGGATTCAATCCTCAGACCCTGGGGCTGCAAATGAACGCTCCACCCCCTGAGCTATCCTGGCCTCCCCCTGATATAATTTTCAAAGGAAAGCATGAGACTTACCAGTTAAATCTCCTTCTCTCCCAGTAACATGTACTTGCATTTCCCCCTCCCAGTAATCTTGTGCAAGTTGCTGTACCTAGTAATTTCTATACAAGGGCCTCCCAGTGTGTTGCAAACACTAATTAAGTGCTGCAGTCCCCCAGCAAGGGAGACGACCTGCATCGGGCCCAGGTGGCGGCATTCTGCTGGTTGGAGTGACATTGGTTCCTGTCACTCAGATGCAGCTCTCAGAGGTCCCACCTGGGGGAGCAGAGCCTCTGCTGGTGACATCACCATCCCTCTGCTGGCTGCACGAGGAAGAACCAGTGGCTCTTCCTAGCCTGTGAGGGCACTTGCCTCCAGAATGCGCGGACTCTTGCCTTGACCTGTCGTTCTGAATCGCTACTCTGATTTAAAAAAAAATGACTCGTGTTTTAAAATCAGCTTTGAGTCAATGTTCTGGCCTGGTCTCGTCATAGATGTCCCAGCAGCCGAGCTTCTGCAGGTAACTGCTAGAAAGTGACAAACGCTCCTACAGAACAGAGTTCAAGTGTCCACTTGGGGACACACATGGTTCGCATCCCACCTTCTGCACATACATACAACCTGAACTTCCTGACGCCTTGAGGGCGCACAGGTGGGCACTGAACGCTGGAGGTGACGCCCTTGACTGTGCCGTTTTGCCAACCAGGGAGCTGTTTAAAGACATGGGTGCAACTGCTCCACACAGATTAGCACACAGTCTCTGGGGACAGGGCCAACTGGGGACATTGTGAAGGCCCCTGTGATGACTATAGGCAGCCCTGGCTAATAGCCCCCCGGGAGCACTGCCCACCTGCCAAGGCTGTCCCGCCAGGTGACCTCCAGTCACCTAGGTGACCTCAAAGACAATTCCTCTGCACAACCCTTACAAGGCCTTTGTGCTTGTCATAATTGCCTTAATTAATTATTTAATTCATTAATTTATTTTTGACAGAGAGAGAGAGAGAGATACAGAGACAGAGACAGAGAGAGAACTGAACTGGGGGAGCTCCCAGTTCAGCACATGGGTCCACACGGGCCGGGGCCGGGATTCGATCCCTGGTCCCCAGTGCTGCAAAGTGAGTGCTTAACCCACTGAGCCATCCCGGTTTTTGCATTAATTTATTTTTTTATTGTTTGCCCTGTTGTGACTTGAGTAGTCTTTCCTCAGATCGATGATAAAGCCTGCTGCCCACCCACATGCCTCATCTGTGTGGTTTTCTCAGGAAGAAAATGAGGCCACAGTCCACATCTTGGTCGGTACAGAATATGGAGGAAAGAGGAATGAGAGTGTGGTTGGGGGTGGGGGTTGGGGGGGAAGGAAGGGTCAGGGGAAAGCAACACTACTGGGTCAGCAGACGTGGGCCTTGGAGCAGATATGTCCCTAGAAACACGAGTCTGGGACCTTTGTGAAAATATCAAGGGAGAGCATTAGACTTCTTCTGGGACAGAGAACAATGAGACAGAAGCCAATTTTACTTCTATCTGAAAGGGCAGGATGACCGCAGCTGATACCTGAATTACAATTTCAGGGATGCAAGTGAGAAATAGAAACAGAACTTAGAGCTGGTGATGTCAATCTTAAGATGGCTGTACTCGTATCGCTAGTGTTTTCTTGACCCCATATTTTGACAATTCTTGCTGAGTCTGTACTAAAAATGGAGTCAGAGTTGTAAGTCTATTTAAAGGTTACTCAAATTTTTTCCTTGGCCACAGACAGCCATTGCTGGAACAGTGTATCAGCTGTGGGGAAATGCAGTTCATGGCATAAAATGTACCCACCTGGAGACTTTAAAATGGTTTATGTAGTTAGTCCTTTACTCTCAAGCATTTATTGACTTCCGAATCGAGGCTGGCACATTAAATGACCACAGCCCATTGCCTTCTGCACTCCTGTGGAGTGAGCCCTGATGTCATGAAGTATAAAGCACTGTTTTCAATAAAACACAAAGGTGCACACACATACACAACCTCTTTTTTTTTTTTTTGGAGTATCTGTAGTCCAAATTTTTTTTTTTTTTTTTATTTATTTATTTATTTTTTTAATTTATTGTTAAATTTGATGAGGTTACATTGGTTGGTAACAATTAGACAGTTTACAGATGTACAAGTCCACCTCACATCATTCATGCATCGTATTATGTGCCCATCACTCAGTATCAGTTCCCCTTCCATCACCTTATATCTAGTGCCCACTCCCACCTCCCCCCACAACTGTCC
>PVKE010002521.1:0-81962 GCA_004027555.1 Craseonycteris thonglongyai | reverse complement strand
ACTGTTCTAGACTGCCTTTTAAGTTTCTATTTCTGTTGATACTATTCCTTCAGCTCAGAACATTCTACATTTCCCTCATTTCAAAAAATATTTATGTAATGTCCCAGGAGCCATCCTTGGAAATGGAGTTATTATACAATGGAGAAAAAAAAGTAAGTTCCCTTCTCTCATCGAGATTAACTCTAGTGGCAGATACAGGTGAGAACACAAGTACATGCTAAATAATTAGACATGATACAGATTTTAAGTATTGTTCCTATTACATTGCACCATAGAATTAATAATTACTGGTTGTTACTATTACTCTTAATAGGAGCATGAGAAAAAATACAGAGAACATTTATCTCAGACTTGTGTAGTCAGGGAAAGTTAAGTGACTTCTAGTGACATATGGAAAACAAATATTTAGCCAAAGAATAGTACTAGGGAATGCTCCAGAGTAACAGAGAGCACGTCAGAGTTAAGGAACGAAGAGAAACTGAATAAGGCTCAGGCAAAGAAATCAAGGGAAAAAAGTGATGAGAGATTGAGCTGGAGAAGTTAGCAGAAACCAAATCATAAATAGCTATACTAAGAAGTTTGGACAAAAGCAGAGTTACCTTAAAGCTAATGAAGCTCAAGCTTCAAGGCCTTCACCTCCATTGAGGCCTTCCAAGGTCCTATGAGGGACGCAAGCAAGGGATTCATACAGTCATGGCTTTTAAATTTTTGCAAAAGAAATACCTTTCACTGAAATCGGTAATGACTGCTGTCTTTTCTACTCTGATTCCCCTGCCATCAAACTTGCTCTTCTGTCAGGTGGCAATGAAGCAGCTAGGAAATTTTAGGGGATCTCATAGCTAAGGGAAGTCAAGGTGACTATACATTTATTTTGGCTTTAGTGTTCAAAATCATTTCCAAATATAGTGTACTGATTGCAAGCCATCTCAGTGTGAAAGGGCTTTTCCTTTATTAAAAATAAAAATGGCATATTTTATCAAGTTTAAACTTTTGTTGCCATTTGGAAAAACATATCCATAAAACAAATAAGGAATTACAGATACCCAGCTTGGGTACATATGACAGGTATCTTCTTTTATCACTTCTAAATTATTTTTTAAATAACTAATAAATTTCAGATTAAAATAATAAAATATGAAATATAAGCAATAAAGATAAGGAATGAAATCAGTAAATTTTTTTCTGACACTGAAAAGCAAACTGTAACAAAAATCTTTCAGATCATACCAAATGAAATGATTAAGAGAAAGAAATAACTTTTGAATAGAAGTAACAAATAGGAGCTTGGATATTTCCATAATCTAATGAAAAGGAGTGAGTTATATGAACACATTGGGAAAAGACTTAAATATCTTGCTAGTTCAACTTCAAATACTTAAATCAACAAAGATGACAGTTAACTCTTAATACTTCACTGCAGAGAGATCAATGACAAACTGCTTAATCTGTGTCATAAATTCTACTGGTATAAAGATGACACTGTTCAAGAAAATTTGAAGTGCCCTGAAATCTTACAGCTCAGATTTGGAAGAAATTTAACACAGGTTTCACTGAATTTGGCAAAACTTAAATAGTCACGTATCACATAAATAACGAGTTGTGAAGCTTTTCTTAAAAAAAGTTTTTTCTAAATAGGTTCTCTAAAAATATCAATAATGTTAAAAATTCAAATTTTGATTACCATGCTAAAAAAAACATTGAATTATCAATTTATACTCTCTATTGAAATACTATAAAATCATTGTCATATGAAAACATGATCAAAAAGTACCTAGCTAAAAAAATGAAGGAAAAATATTCAAGTGGTATAGTAGATAAATAAAAAATAAATAAAAATTATTTTTCTCAATTTTAGAGCATTTGAGGTATTTGTCAGAATTTTTAAATATGTTATTTGTTGTGCTTTCTCATTCTTAAATATTAATTTTTTGTTCTTAACTTTTGTGTTGTTTTCCTGAAAAAGGGCCCCCAAAATTGTATAAACTTTGAAATTTTCCCTGATTTTGGACATTATTCCAAGATACTATCTTCCTCTTCTACTTAGTCTATTTATCCTTCAGTGCTCAACCCAAAGGCTATGTCAGCTTTCACAAAGGAAAGAAGAAAATAAAATGTTTTAAGCAACTACCCTCTGCTGGATATTACATTAGGTTCTTTATGACATTACCTTCTTAAAGGCAGGGAGATTGTTTTTCATCAGGTTTCCCAAAATCAAAAATAATTCTGGTTATAATAATTTCAGCTCTCTATGAATGCTATAATACTAATTATATATCTTAACAAGTCTTTCTTAAGTGTGTTGATTAAACACAACATTTAACCCTTCAGGAGACACATTTTAAATTCAGACACAGCTTCCCAAAATACAGGTTCAAGTCAACTAAGGTTTCTTTGTCCATTAACACAGTTCTTACAAATGTTACAGTTGCATGGGCGAACTGTTCACCTATACCCAATACAGCCACATGCCCGTAATTGCATTTGAATTCTTGTGACTTTGGTGCATTCTGTTTTCTGTACATCCTCACCTTACCTGAATATATCCCCTTCCAGTTCATTTAGTTAATTCTTAACATCCCCTCCCCACCCACGAGAAAGACACTCTAATCCTCAGGGATTAAGCAAACACTGCCCCTGGTTTTCAGTATTACATTGTTAATCCATTAGGATTTACAAAAGTACACTTCAAAAAACAAGGACATAATTCCATTGCCCATAATTTAGGATGGCAAAATCAGATCAATTAAGCTGCCAACATATGACATAATTAACACAACCACTGTATGGAGGATATTGCAGCACATATGGTATGATATGTAAAACCAAACAATGTTTTTTATAATGTATGAATATAGATATTTATAAAGTTAAAATCAAATGGAGATTCTTTCCTTAGTTCTTCTTTGGACTGCATTTTTATCATGACTCTGTATCAAGTGTCAATTTCATATATAATGATGAAATTGGCTATTGAAATAGAAAGTTATAACCAGCATTTTTTACTTTATATGTCAGGTTCTTAATAGTTTTCTAAATAACAAGGAACACTCATAGTCAGTTGGCATTTTCCAGTGTTTTAATTGCCTGCTGTGATATAATTATTGTGACATTTTGGGATGTTTTTAACATCCTGAATTAAATATTCTGACATCCCACAGAGCACTTCATGAAAACAGTCAAACTGTATTCAAGTCATTAGCAGTCTACAGCTGTCCTTTAATATTAAAATTATTTTCCAACACAAAACACAGATGAAAATTAAAGTATTGAGTAACTTTGAGCTTGGGTTAGATTTGAGTATTATATTACCTTAATTTGTCAGGTAAGGAAGATCAGGGTGACTCTGAGATTCTTCCATTAAACTTTATCTGAAGCACCAAGTGAATTAGAGCCACATCATGATAAAAGATAATGAACAAAATGTACTGATTTCAAACGTTCAATTAACCCAGGATTACACACCACAAATTCTACATTAAGGATAATCACCAGAACACCACATCTTTCTCTATTATCATAGGAAGCTGGCTTGCCTTACTTTATTCATATATTTATCTATCCATCTATTTGTTTGTTTGTTTCATATGATACATTCAGAAAAAAGAGATAATTTAGGTAATTGAGATATTGCAAATAAACCTTGCACTGTACTCCCTGTGGCAAGGTCCTGATGATTTCCAAAGGGAAGGCCTAGCTACGTGACCAGTGATGAGCACAGGGATAATTCACCATCTCCACCTGGAGGTCTTATAAGCATCTCAAATTTAGTACATCTGACCTTCTCTGTGATTCCCTTACCTTCTCCTCCCACAGTGTCCCCATCTCAGGTCACCCTCCCACTCAGCTCCTTTTCGCTACACCACCTCATCTATTCCATGACTTTAATTACCATCCCTTCTACATCCAAATCTATTCTCCATCCCCATCTCTTTACTGAGCTCTAAACCTCTATATCGAGGGTGGCAAACCTATGGCACGTGTGCCCAAAGTGGCATGCGGAGCAATTATTTCAGCACGCTGAGTTGTGAATACCATTTAAAAAATTATTGTTTATGCTCTTATAGACATAAAAATAATCGATACCTCTATCTCACTCGATGGGTTGGCATGCAAGTCGAGCAAGTATACTCTTATTTCATAAACTTTGGCACTCAATCGCCAAAAGGTTCGCCACCCATATCATTGGTTTGCAGTGATATGCACACCCCTAGAGGCACTTGCTGGGCCATTCATGGGTATGTGAAAAATAATCAGTAACAATATTTAACTGTGTAATGAATATCGTAAAATTAAATCTGTGGCTTATACTTTTAGTATAGTAATTTTTATTTCCTAACTTATGACTTCATTTCCACTGTTTTACATTAAGATAGGCACTAAACAAAAGTGTCAGTATTTAAAAACAGCTGTGTTTTCAGGATGTCAAGATAGCTCAAAAGGTTGAGTGCTTTACTTTGCAACTGCGAGGTCCAGGGATCGAATCCTTGCCCTGGCTCGTGAAAACCCATATGCTGAACTACTGCTAATTCAGTTCCTGCCCTGTGGAGCCCCACATCCATATATGTGGAATGAAACCATGTCACAACTAATGATGTACAACCATGGAGACTGCTCTGGGCCCGCCCCCCTTCTCTCTGTTTCTCTCTCACTCTCCTCTCAAACAATAAAATAATTCCTAAAAATAAAAACAGCTATATTAAAAACAAGGGGTATAATTTACAGAAATGGGTTTAAAAGGGGTACACAAGTGGAAGAAGGTTGGGAAGCACTGTTCTGGGTTCACCTGTGGACTTGCTGTCTTGACTTGGATATCTCAGAGGCACCTCCAATTTAACATGCCTGAAAATGAACTTAGTATTCTCTGTCTACCCCAAAACCTTCTCCTCCAGCGTCACATCACTCAATATAGGCCTAGTACCTTGCACTTAGTAGCTCATACCAAAAACATGAGTGTTATCCTTAACCCCTCTCTCGCCCTAACCTACTATACTCCTTCTCTCCATCTCCGTGGGCACCTCCCTAGCCCCAGAGCACCAGCCTTTCTTACCTGCACAACTCCCACAGTCTTACAATGGCTTTTCCCGCATCTACTCTGTACACTTTTCTCCAAATGCTATCAGAGTCAAATAAAAAACCATTTCAAATCTACTTAAATGTTTTAGTCGTTTCTATAACCCTCAAAGTAGATTTCAAAATTATTGTTGTTGTTGTTGTTTATTTCATTGAGATACAACCTAAGTGTCTATCAGTGGATGAGTGCATAAAGAAAATGTTGTATATAATATAGTGAAATAATATTTAGCCATGCTATAACACTGGATAAGTCTTAAGAGCATTATGCTAAGTGAAACAAGTCAAAGTTCTTTATCAGAGCCTAGAGAACCCTCACCGTCAGAGCCCTAATGATCCCCCGAGCTCGCACACATCCCTTCTCTCTTGTTCACTGAAATCTCACCACAACCTGAAGGCAGTTTTCTCTCACCAGAGGTTATTCCCTCTTTATGAATGTTCTTCCCTGAGTCTCCCCACCTCTAATTCTTACCATGCTCACGTCTAAGCTTATACGTCTCATCCTCAAGGGAGACTTTCTTCCCTGACTCTACATTCTTAGTTTCCCTGAAATACTCCCTCATAGCACCCCCTGATTTCTACTTTGCAGCATTGATCACCATCTTAATTAAACAAGAATCCATATTCTTTAATATGTGTTTCCCTCCCTAGAATGTAATTTCCATGAAGGCAGGGACAATGTCAGGTTCTGCTTACTTCATGCTGTACCCTTAGGAGCTAGCTCGGTGCCTCACACATAGGAGGCACTGAGTACAACAAGAAGAAAAAAAAAACCTGCATAGTTTCATTGAGTCCTCATTACAGTCCTGAAGGTAACCAAGATCATGTACATGAATAGTTAAAGAAACTAGTAGGGTAGATAACATACCGTACCCAAGATCAATCACAAAGGATTTTTAGAAACATAAATAGAATAACGCATTAAGCAATTTAGAATGTTTGCTTAATCAAATCTGAGTAATGATTAATGATATTCAGTGTCAGTAATACTGTTCAGCTTTTAAACAGGTTTTCAAGATAAAAAACAAAAGCAGTTAGCCTAAGGAAATAGTTACAATTACACATCTAATTTCTAACTCAAAAAATGCTTATGGGGAAGCCGGGATGGCTCAGTGGGTTAGGCACTCGCTTTGCAGCCCCAGGGACCGGGGATCAAATCCTGGCCCCAGCCCGTGTGGACTCATATGCTGAACTGGGAGCTCCCCCAGTTCAGTTCTCACGTTCCTGCCCTGTGCAGCCCCGCCCACCTGTGGAATGAAACTATGTGGAAAAACCAATGATGTGCAACTATGGAGACTGTTCTGGGCCCTCCCCCTTCTCTCTGTCTCTGACTCTGTATCTCTCTCTCTCTCTGTCAAAAACAATAAATAAATCTTTTTAAAAACTGCTTATGAAGTAGAAGTTAACATACATTAAATTACTTCCTTCTAGGAAGGCCTAACCCATAGCTAGTCTATTATCTGTACTCACCATATGAAGATCACTTGATAAAAGGTACCCCTGGCTTTTCCCTCTCCTATACTCCATCACACATACTTAATGAACTGCTATGAATCAAGGACTCACTACACACTAGATAGATAGTACTGGATCAATAAACTGCATGGTGTGGTAGGTATTGCCACAGCTCACATTTGATTTAAAAATGATTTTAAATCATTTCACAGGTTTGAAATGAGCCAAACCTGTGCCTTTACATAAACTTGCTCTTTCATGCTGCTATTTCCCATACCATCAGTACCAGGTACCTGAACCCTTCCAGCCTTTGAAATAAGATAATAATGTATAATAGACACAAGAATCTTTAAAAAAAAAAACATACAACCAACTAACCAATAAAAGCAACAGATATTATTCAACAAATACTGATTGAGTACCTGCTAGGTGCCATATAGTGTTAACAACGATGACACTCACATTTGTGTAGTTCTTCAGAGTTTACAAAATGTTGATATCTGCCCTCTCTGGGCTTTCTCTGCAGTGAAATCTAACACTCTAATGTGTGGTCATAAGCCACTTAGTTCTCTAAGACCCAACAATGAACATATAGCAACAGTAAATTAGTCCTATTCATTTACTATCTGGTGTGCTAAAATAAGCCCTATACTCTCATAAGCCCACTAAACCATGGTATTCTCTCAACATCTGTGGGAATAACCATATGACTGGTTCTTCCACAGGTCCTGAGGAGGACCCAAGTTCTTTCACTAGACTTGGGGCCCTCCCTGAGCCTCACCCACATAAAGGATGGCTACACAAACACTTGCTGATCCTCGTCACTGAGTCTGAGACCAGATCTGTGAAAATTCCCCTTAGTGCAGACCGGAGCAAGCCTAATCAAGTCACCAGGCCAACAGGTCACCTGCAAGATTAGAGGTCGGGACCAGACAAGGCTTGATCAGGCTCTGCAGTTCACAGGGTTATCGGAAATGACGGATATAACAAACCAAGTATCAACCCACTGAGGCCAAATCTTGCAGCTGGGCCAAAGAGTTTGCTTAAAACCAACAACAGTAAAAAATACAAAAAGATTAGGAACTCCATAAATGCATAAAACCAGTCAAAATCCAAGTGGCTAATAAGCAAAATATGCCAAGAATTTAATTTTGAGAGCTCATTCCTATTACCACTGACTTAGTGGCTGGCTGCATTAAAGATACAGGAATAAGGGGATGTGGTAACTTGCAACCAAAAACTAATAATAATAATAATATTTAATAATGATAATATAGGCCTCATAACAAGATAAGGTATATTATTTCCATTTTACAATTAGGAAACTGGCTTGAAAGCTCAAGACATCTGTCCAAAGGAGAACCTAGGTCACGGGGGAAGATGAACCCAGCACCAAGCACAATGTCTGACTCCTAATAAGCATTTTATAAATGTTTGCTGATCAGATATAGGAATTAACCAAAACTTGAAAACCCTAATTTTCTGATTTACACTTTACATGTAACTCTGAACCTCACTATTTATAGGGTTTCACATAAACTTGCTCTTTAATGGTATTATCTAATATACTACCTTTCCTCCATTAGTGCTAAAGGAAAGCCAAACAATTCATGATTGGAGTTTGGTGGGCCTAATACAAGTCAGCTTTGCAGAGGCAAGTTTCAAAGGAGAAATGTGAATCTATAGGAAGATCTGCTCTTAAAGTGGCAATAAATGAAAATGCAAAGATGTAAGCCATCTATGTTCATGTTCTTGAGAGAAACCAAATCTGCCTGGCTGAAGAAGCATTACCGTTTACTTCTATACCCCAAAGGCAAAATCACAGTGGACAAAGTAATGTTAACTTAAATGACATCCCTGAAATGACAACTTCTATATAGACTATTCCTCTCTCAGCTCCCCTCTCTCTATATACAAGGGTTGCCTGGAAAGCATCCAGCCATGTAATATGAAAAAATAGAGGCATTTATGGCTGGATTTTTTCTTGAGAGCCTTCATATGCTATCTGGTCAAAGCTAACAATGGAGAACATATATATGTTAATATGTTGAATACATTAATAATAAACATTTGTTTTGAACTCTATTTTAAATTAGGAATGAGATTTTCCAATCAAGAGCTCACTAGAAGCCTTTGTTTGTGAATAATGTTGGTTAATCATTAAGCCATCTTATCAATTTACCAGGTACTATACAGAATAAGCATCTGACTACAGTTTACCCTTTACGCCTCTGTGTTACTTAGCTAATAGCACAGATCTGAGAGCACATTCATATAAATGGTAAAACACACAAAATAACAATGAAACAAGCCAAAAATCTCAACAAATGGGGCTATGAAAGGTTAAGGTTGAAAGCAAGTCACTGTGATGAGATGAGGGCAGAAAAATGTTAAACAGAAGCGAGGTAAAACAAGTGAAATTCACCACAGTAGTGGTTTATGTCAAAATCTCAAAGATGACTAGAAAAGCCTTTCAAGTCTAAATAAAGACCGAAAAGTACCAATAACTATACCTTCTATTTATCACCTTTCAGAGCTGGAGACATTTTACGAACTTCAACTCATTAATCCTCACAACATGACTGTGAGTCAAGTGTATGACAACTGGTCTACCTTGTTTCACAGAAAAATGATGAGACCCAGGGGATGCGATGAGTGGCAGAGCTGTTGTACAATGCCTGTGGGCAGCCAGGGAAAAAACACAAGTAGTACCTAGCAATTCTAAAATTCAAACTCTAAACCACAGAAACTCAGGACCCCCAAAAGAAATTTACTAAATTTACTATTATAAAACCATCTAAAATCCTAGGATTGGAAAGTCATTCTCTTAGAATTAGCTTCCAGGACTATAATTCTCTGGTCTGTTCCTTCTAGGTGTCAATGAGAATTTTTCAATTTTTAAGAGACTCTTGATGCTGTCAGTAATAATAAACATGAAACCAAAGCTTTAAGATCTTATGTCAAAAGATGCTAAAGATGAGGTCCATGTGTCACTTTGTACCTATATTACTCTCAAGTAGTCTGTATTATTGTTCAAAATGCTTACTGTGCCTTCCTGAAGGAGAATGAAATCAGGCTTGGTCTCATGACTTATGTAGTCCTTCTCCATGAGAAGATTCAATATCTCTACCCTGATGATTTCAAGGTTGACCATATAACTGCCTTTGGCCAATGAAATGTGAGCAAGGTCACATTAGTCACTTCTGAGAAGACGTTTTAAAAAACACCACATAGTTAGCCATGTGTATTTCTCCTCTTCTGCGAGACCTGCAAGTTGTAGAAAGAGACTGCTCCATCAATTAACCCCAAGTGACACAACTAGAAAATACACAGAGCTGCAGTTTAAACCAGGCATTTGAGCTCCAGAACCCTTTCTCTTTGCCGTTATTCCATGCTTCCATAAGTACAATAGTTTGCCTAAAAGAGTCAGAGTGAATGCAGTCCAGTAGAAACTTTACAGTAACCAGTAGCTTCTTTAGGAATTAGAGAGAATCTAGTTGAAGCTTAGAAAGGTAATCATTAATTAAATGTTTTTATTTTCTGTATACCGGTATATGTTTTCTTCGGGGTGTTTATGCAAGTGGTATATTTTTAGTGTTAGGTAGAAACTTACTGATACTTTAAGAAAAACGTTACCAACTCTTTGTCTAACAGGTTAATACCTGCCCTCAGGATTTTCACTTCCAATTCTTCACTTTCAACAATAAGCTGGCCAACTGACAACTTCCTAGTTCCATCCTCCTCTTAGTATGGCCTTTTAACAATAGTTACTTTTCCTAATAGTTATTCTTCTTTATTCCTCAGTTTCTGTGTACTCTGAAAACAGAAATTCAAGCTACAATTTTTGAATATAAGTTCCCACTCCGATCTACCAATTCCCTGTCTTCCTCATTTCAACAATCAGCATCTCCATTAACCCAGTTGCTCAGAACCCAAATTTGGAGTTACTCTTGACTCCCTTCTTTCACTAGCACCTTTCATTTAATTAATCACATATACTGTCAGTGTATCTCCAAAATATACCCACTAGATCATGCATGTCCTACTATAGCTCCCAAACCCTGAGCATTAACACTCCCAGAACTACTGAAACAAACTCCTATCTGGTCTCCCTGCTTTCACTCTTGGCCTCTTACAAGCTGTTCGAAGAGCAGCCAGAGTAATCATTCTAAAACATAAACGTGATTGTGCCATTCTCTTCCTCTTAACCCTCCAAGATCTTCCATCCAGTGGGATGGGTCACTATTTAATAACCTGTGTGAACTCGCCAAACACAGAGTTGGGAAGAGATTAAATGAGTTGTAGATATAGGTAAGAGTGGAAATAGGTTCCAGGACATCACTGTTCTCACCACACTTAGAAAAATAATCCAGAGTCCTTATTATGAATTCAAGCCCTACTTAGCCTACTCCTCCTACCCTGCAGATCTCACTGGTCTTCTCCTTGCTCACTGTCTCTAGCCATATCAGCTTCTTTGTCATCCTTCAAATACTCTAAGCATATGCACATTTCCATGACTATTCCTCCCACAGATATTCACAGGGTTCCCATCCTCACTTCATTCAAGTCTCCACTCAAATGCTGCTTCCTCAATATCCTATATGATATTGGAACCCTCCATTTCCATCCCCATACCCTTGATAGTTGTTATCATTGTGTAACATACTACTATAAATTTCCTCATCTGTCTATAAATCTACTGGGAGGTGTAAGCTTCTTGCTACTAAGGACATTGCCTTATTTACTGCCATATCCCCAGCATCCAGAATAGTTCCTAAAATATTATAGTTGCTCAGTAAGTACTTACTAATTGAATGAGTATATGAATAAAGCAATTAATGAGTGAACTGCTTAATAAAATGTTTCAAAATATAAAGATAGGAGCATGACTAATAGAAAAGAGTATGGGGCAAGGACTAAGCATCTGTCCTAATTGAGTCCCTAAATAGCAGTAAGACCCCAAGTTGCAACTGCCTTGGTCTGTCAAATAGGGGTGGGGGCACAATTAAACAACAGAAGTCAGGACTGCATGCAAAAATCATGTGCAAAAGAAATTAGGCCAAGTTTAGTAACAAGGATACAGAAATGGAGTTATTTTAAAGAGAAAAGCAAGGGCAAAATAAGCATAGTCCTGGTCCAGTAAAGAAAATCCATTAGTAGTGAGTGGTCATGATAGTCACGCACTAATCCAAGTACCGCCACTTACATGCTAAGTGATCTCACCCAGAACATTTTACCCAGTTTTCTAATCTATATAAAAAGTCTATAAAAAGTTGGAATGTGGTGTCATGGCTTCTCAGGCCCATGCTTATTGCTTAGATAATGTGATGGCAAGCAGCAGAAACTAATTCTAGTTACCTTAGGTAGCTCTCTGAATCAAAAGGAAGGCTGGAGAACCAGGATCAGGAAAGGACAGGAACTAAGGTAGGTCAGAGTATCACGGCAAGAACAGAGTAATAGTATGTTGCAGCTGCATTTATAAAGTACACTGTATTTAATACATGCTGCGAACATCCTAAACTCTTTAGATATTCTAACTTATTTAATTCTCACAAGGAGAATAAGGGACTATTAATAACTCCATTTTAGAAATAAGAAAACTGAGGCATAGAGAGGTTAAATAATTTGCCCAATTATGGTCATTTAACCAGTGAGGAGTTTGAACCCAGGCCGTCTGGCTCCTGAGTCTCTGCTCTTAGACACTGTATAATGTTACTTTTTTGATGGGTAGTCACTTCAAGGCTCCAAATGACTTTAACCATTTTCTTGCCCTTGTGTTATTTCGCCAGGATTCAAAGTCTCAGGTAAGGCGACACAATTAGAATGGTGTCGGGATTGATTTGGGTCTCAAGCCCTTGGCTAAGAGAGGGCATTTTATTTGTCTAACAATATTTCCCAAGATGGTACAGAAGAGAGCAAAAGGAATTCCCTTAAAATGACTGAGGGTGGTATCACCCAAAGCAAAGGGAATGGATCTTGGTCCGGCCAAGTACAAAAGCCCCTAGCACACTATTTCATTAAATTTTCTAATTAAGGTTTATAGGATTTCCAAGACCCCTCTCATCCCACTCTGTGACTGTGATTTTCAAAAACTCTCTAGGAGTCAAACGGAAACCAGCACAGGGCTCTAATGTACTTTATTTAAAAAAAAGAAAATAATTGAGGACTATTTCCTGATCTTTTAATGTGTATCAAAAAACAGCTTTACATATAATCTCATTTCATTCTCTCAGTGCTGTGAGATAGCTATTTTCACAGATGAGGACACAGAAGGTTAGAAAGATCTAATGATTTGCAGGGTCACCCAGCCAGTAAAGCCAAGACTTAAAACCCATTTTGCCAGATTGGAATTTTAATTTTCTTAATTTATATTAACATTTGCTTGCTGTATAAAAATTGGACTGGTCCTTTAGGTAATGGAAAAACAATTCTTAGCATACATAATATGCAAACTATTTTATAATAAAAAACTGAGAAGATTAAATTAAACCATAAATGTGAAACTACCTTTAGAGCTAAAAGCACTAATTAGATTGAATGTATTATTATAATTAGTACAAGAGTATTAAAATTACATATTGATTATAAAACATATTGACCTTGTAAAGTAACCAAAAAGAATGGCTTTTATAGTGGAAGTATCATAACTACGAACTTTCCTTATAATCATGCATTTTAGATGTTAACAGCTCTGTGATATCTAGCCCATGGAAGAAAAAAAGAAGGAAAAAGGAGTGAAAAATGGAGAAAACAACTGAGAAAGAACAAAGGTTGAATATTGATGTCACCCTCAAATCAAATGAGTTGTCCATTCACTTTAACCTTCCATTTCCCTTACAAGAAATAAGATCAGTTCACTTGTAGAGAAGTTTTTGCAGACAATTCCAGTTTACAGTTATTTCACATAATATTTTTATGTGAGGTGGGAGGGGGGCAGGATAATGCAGGGAAATTGTTTTTCTTCTCAAAGTGTGGAAACAAAAAGAAAGATGCAAATAAATCTATAATCAGCCTTACAGAGCCATACATTGATTTATCTATTTGTGAATACTTGATGGTGGGGTAGAGTCTACATATACAGTACATATCTATACAACATATAGAAATATATATACACAGGCTAAGACGTTTTGCCACAGACAGAAACCTCAGGTAATCCAGGTTAAATTATTAACCAATTACATGACTACGGGTAAGTCACTTGATTTCCCCTCGCCCTTTTGTCCACCCCCCAGTTGGGCACTACACAGAAACTCCCTGAAAACCAGATGTTACATCAAAGCCAATATGTCCTGGAGGCCAGCCTCGCTGACTTCTTTGAAAAGCACTAAATTTAGAAGTAGCGTGCAAATAACACTGCTCAGATTAAACTCGTTTATTAATGGTCCAGATGATAATCAAAGGCAAGCAGATGGTCGCTTAATGAATGTTATTGGAAGGAAGGCATCTTTAAATATAGCAGTTGTGTGAAAAGTTTGCTTTTTCTTACAAGTTATTTTGATAATCATGTTAGAATGTTGGCATCTTTTTCCAGAATGTAACTTTGTGGAGAATCATAGACATGTTGAGCAAGATCAAAGCTTTGGAGAGCCAACGAAAGGTTTCTCCAAGTCTAATAAGCAAAATTATGCAGTTAAAATGAGATCAAAAGCCTTAACAGAAAGCATATAGTTATCAAGAGCCAGACTATATATCTTAAGAAATCAGGGATATCAAGTATATCTTGTTTTTAGAAACCTGACATGTGAAACCAAATCTATAACAGTGCCAGAATAGGGAATGGATATTTCTTTTACAAAACATGTATAACAGTATTCCTGGGACCCAATGTACTCTAACATGTTTTAAAAATGGCTTGATTTGTTTTTATTTTTGTTTTTTCAAGAAACATAGCCATCCTCCTTGCTCAGCAAAAATGTGGTTAACGGCTAAATCTCATTCCAGTCTATTCAGAGAAAAGAATTACAAGCAACATCCTAGAACAGGCAAGACCAATTTCCCCGTGACTACAGGAGACTGTGAACCAGCATCAACTCGCATTGCTGATATTAAGCAATGTTCTGACACAACTAATATTAATTGAATATTTACAAAATTCTAAATATCAGGCACTTTTAACAAAAGATATTCATTAAACAAAACAAACAAAACTATACACACTTACCAGTTTTCCTGGAATACAAGTGGGGTTGATAGAGGCACAGCTTTACGAAGTTATGTATCATTCAGGGTCCATTCAGGATACAGGAACCATGTGAACTGAATAGAGAGAAATGACTATCAAGTACCCTTAACAATATATAAAGTTATTAAGTAGGTAACCAGTGGAATATAATAAAAAGAGTGCTCTAAGTAGTAGGTGCTGCTAAGTATTTCAACCAGCTCTGTGGTTGGAGAAACCTGACTTATAGCATTTGCCAATTTCCATGATGTACATACTCCCACCATGGCAGATTTTTAGCCATCAATAGTTTAACAATTGATTTGCAAAATTTCTGAAAATTTAACCTTCGTCTCTTAAAAGCCAATTATGAGCTGCTCTAGCACAGAGATAGCAACTGCAGGAAACCGCTAACATTCCTAAGACATAGGAACAAAGAGAAGAGATTAAAATTAATCAAAACTTATGTTTGGAGGAGGAGCCCCACAGATCTGAAACAGATCTAAGAAGAGGATGTTGCTCAGCCTGTGTTGATGAAGGGAAAGGAGGTCCATGGGTCTGAGACTCTAAAAAGGAGACACTTCTGCACCAGGAGGTGTGAGGCAACTCCCACCAAATCTGAGCCTCTCTAGCCCCTCCCCCAGAGCTTTGCAGCCAGCCAGCCCCTGCTCCAAAGTAACCACATGCAACCGAAAGGCCGGAATAAAAAACGTAGATATGTTAGAGGAGATGCAATAGGATTCCATGGGAGTGTGCTACTCAGGCGCTGGAGAAATGTAATTAAGAAAAGGACATTGTGCCCATTTTGAGGGATTTCGGTAGTCTCGTGACACATGAAACTACACATTTCATCTACTTCTGCACGGGCTAACTGGCCATTCTTCTGTTCAAATCTGGTTGAAAGTCTGGACTGTGCCACATGCCTAATGATCCATCCAAGAACAAGAACTTATGGCCGAAATTCCAAACACTGGAGGCTGAAATCGGTAGCCTTTCCAAAGGGATCACCTCAACCTTTGAACCTTTATTGCGTTGTTTCCTTACGGGCATATTCTGTACTCATTTGTTGTGGCTATAAAACATTTAGCCAAACAGCTCCATTTGTATTTATATTGTATTCCATATCTCTCTGCTCCATGTATTTTCTCCTCAAAATGCATTCATTTCAAAAACTAATATCTGTTTAAGTGTAAAAAAATAAATACGCTAATAAAATGGAGGTGTAGCGGGTTCCAATGACTCTGAAACAGCACAAAATCTGTAAGTGTCAGAGAAACTGGATTCAATTCTAAGGGAAGGAAAGGCCAGACGGCAGTGGAGACGCTTGGCCACAGTGTGGCTCACAGGAACCGTTAGCCTACCTACCAGGAGGAAACAGAAAGTGAACTGGAGGGAGCGAACCCTTTTTCCTGCTCCAGCCTCAGTCTCCCTCTACTACCCCCTAATCCTAATGGAAGGGAAGAGGAATGGCTGAACCACCAAATAGAATTTGCAGAATCCCAGCCCCAACATTGCGGAGCTGAATCTAGAAAGGAGGGTTTGGAGCTGAAAGGCAACTTATTAACTGACATAGTTACATATACTCAGAAGAATAATCCTTTAGATGTGTAGACTCTTTACAATTTGCAAAGCTTTCAAAATTTTATTTGAAAGAATAATCACCATTTACTACTGAGGAGTTTCATGATAAGAACCATGCTAAATTTTATATACAACTTACTTCATTTTCACAATAATCCTGTAAGACAGGTATAGTTATAACCCCATTTTATGTATGAATAAGCAGAGGCACACAAAAATGTTAAGAGAGTTGCCAAAGATTTCACAGGCTGATGAGAACTAAATAGTTGTCAAACATAAGTCCTCTGACTTCGTTTTACCACACCACCTCTTAGCCAGAGGGCTATCATTTTCAGTTAAGAAAGAAACCAAAATGTCAGCACAACCTTCATTGGAGATCTACTCGGGAAGATTTATATTCCAAAGATTTGTATATTTTTTTAATTTTATTTTTCAATTACAGTTAGTATACAATATTACATTAGTTTCAGGTGTACAATATAGTGCTTAGACATTTATATGACTTATGAAGTAATCACCCCAATAAGACTAGGACCCATCTGACACCATAAAAAGATACATATTCTCTTTTTTTTAAGATTTATTTTGTTGTTGTTTTTTTAAAGATTTGTTGTTATTATTTTTGACAGAGAGACAGACAGATACAGAGAGAAGGGGGAGGGCCCAGAGCAGCCTCCATTGTTGACAGCATTAGTTTTCCATAGTTTCACTCCACAGGTGGGGGCGGGGCTGTGCAGGGCAGGAACTGGGCCAAGAGCCTCCCCATAGGCCCCAGCAAAAGCTGAACTGGGGGCACACCCCAGTTCAGCATATGGGTCCGCCTGGGCCAGAGCCGGGATTCGATCCTTGGTCTCCAGGGCTGCAAAGCAAGCACTTAACCTGCTGAGCCATCCCAGTTTCCCCAAAATGGTTTTGTTCCACACAGGTGGGCGGGCATTGCACAGGGCAGGAACTGGGCTGGGGGCCTCCCGCAGAGGAAGCACACCCCAGTTCATCATATGGGTCTGCATAGGCCTGGGCCAGGGTTCAAACCTCGGTCCCTGGGGCTGCAAAGTGAGCATGTAACCCGCTGAGCCACCCTGGCTTCCCCAAAGATACATATTCTTAATCGACTATAGCAGAGATCTTATTAGTTCTTGCAGCACTTACTCTATCATTGCTTTAAAAAAAAATTGGTAATATTCAACAAATGCTCCAATTAAGAGGTCTATCTGTTAAAGATGGGTCAGCTGGCAATAACAGGGAGGAAAAAAACAACATAATAACACAGAAAATTCAGGGGTGTTTGTTGTTGATGTGGTTTTTCTCATGTGAACAAGTCCAGAGTTTGGTGGTCTAAGAGGGATGTGGTAACTCTCTGAATCCCTCCAGTGTCCAGGTTCTTTCTCATTTTTCACTCCATATTCTTTCTTTGCAGGTATCTCCCATTCTCATGCTGCCTCATTGTGGCAAGACTGTTCCTTTATATCAACTGTTGAGTCTATATTCTAGTTGAAAAGAGGGGAAAGACAAAGAACAGCTAAATCTGTTCCTTTCAAAAAATTTTCTTAGGAACACTTCCCAGGAACTTCTGCTTCCATTTCATTGTCCAAAACTGTGTCATATGGCTACTCACAGCTGAATGGGAGGCTGAGAAATGCATTTGGTAGTTAGGCATATGTCCAGACAATAAAATGAGGGCTCAATTAGTTTGAAGGGGAAAAAAAGAAAGAAAGAATATTGGTTTAACAGTTATGCACATCAATCAGAAAACTTTTCTAAAAAAGGATTGGTATAATAAAAGCAAGAGCTTATCTACCCTCTACCTATTCATCTGTCTTTGCCTTTCCCCAACCTCTTCACTTTTCATTAACTCTGACCCATATTTCCCAAAGCAGCTTCTGTTGGAAGTGTTCATTCCTTTGCCCCTATTAACTTCCTCATACTTGCCAGCCCTGTGTCCTGACTTTGGATTGGAAAACATGTGTCAACATAAATTACTTACTTGTTTTCTAGTATATTCTTCAAAAACTTTTTGGCTCCTCTTAATTCTCAATTTAGGCCCAGCTGACCCTGAATCTAAAGTCATAGGAAGTCCCCTTTCAGTGTTTCCTTCTTTTTTTTTTAACTATCTTGTCAAATTTTGCCCTGAAAAGTAATTCAATTTAACATTCTTCAGAGTTTGGAACCATTGCCAGATCATACTGCATAAGATATGTCAAGAGAACATATTAAACTTTATATGGGATGATATTCTCCTTCAACAGAGTATCTGCTTTCCTTTTCATTCAAGGCAGTGGTGAATTGGAAAAATGAAGATTAGGAGATCCAAAGTGTTCAGCCTGTCAGCTACTTTCTTTTCTCCTTCATTCTTTCTTCTTTCTTTCTATTTTAGCCACAATAAATATAGCCTTAAACAATAGGTAGATTTCAAAACGGTGAGAAACCATTGCAAGTAGGCACAACACCCAGCACCTCCTTTCCTCTCCCTCTCCCTCCGAGAAAATGATGGCCATGAGAAGCAATAACCCAGCTCCAGTAGCCAACAACTTCTTAGGAAGATGAGTGCATTAAGAGACAGTTGACACATGATTACTATGCAATGTCTTAGCTTTCATTTTAGCAGGTTGTAGTAAAGTATTGAAGTGTGAATTTATGTGTATATGTGCACACTTAATTCTATACATCTATATGACCATAGCAGAGCCTTATGCCTTCTTTTCCTCTTTTTCTCTTCAGTTTTTTAAAATAGATTTTTAGAAAAGTTTTAGAGTTATGGAGAAATTGAGCAAATAGTACAGAGTTCCCATATGCCTTCTCCCCCACATAGTATACCCTATTATTAACATCTTACAATAGTATGGTACATGAGTTGCAATGAGCCAATGTTGATACATTACTATTCAATAAAGTTCATAGTTTATTAATGTTTTCTTGGTTTTTTAACTAATGTCCTCTTCCCTGTTACAGGATCCCATCCAGGATACCACATTCATTATGTTTAGTCGTCATGTCCCTTTAATCTTCTTGGCTATGACAGTTTCTCAGACTCTCCTTATTTCTAATGACATACCAATTTTGAGGAGTACTGGTCAGGTAAATTGTGGGATGCCCCTCTACTGAAATTTGTCTGATGTCTTTCTCATGTTTAGGTTGGGGTTATGAGTTTGGGAGAGGAAGATCACAGATGCAAAGGGCCACTTTACCACTTCCTATCAAGGGTACATCCAATCAACATGAGTGATTCTTATTGATGTTGACATTGATCACCTGGCTGAAGTAGTGTTTGTCAGCTATATCCACTGTTGAGTTACTATTTTTTTTTTTCTCCTTTCTGTACTATCAACAATTTGTAAGGAAGATACCATATTCAGCCCACACATGTGAGGGGAGGAATTACGCTGCCTTCCTTTATAGGAGAGCGTCTACATGACTTATTTGGACTTCTGCCTGGGAGATTTGTCTCTTCTCTTCATTTATTTATTTACTAATCATTTATCATATCAGTGTGGACTCATGGATATTTATTTTATTCTTTGGGTTATAATCCAATACTATATTTGGGGGGGGGGTGTTTATTTGTTTGTTTATTTGTGTAAATTATTCCAGCTTTAGCTATTAGCAGTTCTTTCAGTTGACTCCTGTGCCCCCTTGACATAAACACATCAATGTGGGTTTGTATTTTAGTTAGGTTTTTTTCCAGCATTTCCATTCTTTTAAGCACTACAAGATGCGTCAGGCCGGTCGTTTTTTTTTAAGAATTATTTTATTTTTTTAACACAGAGACAGAGAGAGACAGAGAGAAGGGGTGGGGTGGCCCAGAGCAGTCTCCATAGTTGTACATCATCAGTTTTCAACATGGTTTCATTCCACACAGGTGGGCGGGAGCCCCACAGTGTGGGAACTGGGCCGGGGGCCTCCCACATGAGAGGTACACACCCTCAAGCCTAGAGTTGAACAGGGGTGAAGGGTGAGAACTGAACTGGGGGGCTCCTGCGTGGGAAGCACACCCCAGTTCAGCATATGGGTCCACACAGGCCAGGGCTGGGATTCGACCCTCGGTCCCCAGGGCAGCAAAGTGAGCGCTTAACCCGCTGAGCCATCCCGGCTTCCCCAAATCATCAGGCTCCTGCCCCAATCCATTTCTCCAATTTTATTTATTTTTTTCTATCAATTTTAGTTCTTTCAACTATTTTTTATTCAATAATAAGCATGTATCCATAGTACCCAAGCCTTTTGTAGTACCGGCCACAATCCATTTCTCCAATTTTATTAATTTTTTTACTATCAATAATTTTAGTTCCTTTAAGAATTTCTTTATTCAACAAATAAGCATGAGGCACCTGTCTTCTTTTGCCTTAACAAAGAAGAGATGAGAAGCAGACACAACAAAATAAGTTCAAAAGATGCAGATCCCTAAGAGGAGGAAGAAAGAAGAGATTTCACATCTTCTGTTCAGTGTAGTTCCCAAAAAGGAGTCACTCTTTCCAACTGTCAGAGGGGAAAGTTCGTGTGCAGAGGCAATTCGTCGCTGGACCCCATCAGAGCACAGCTACAGGGGTGCAAGCCCTCTAGAAGGACCTCTGCTCTCTCTTTTCTGCAGAGAAGGGTCCTTGCATCTCACTTTGCAAAGAGAGAACAGCCTCCCTGCACATCTGTGCCCTCCAGAAATGGTTCCAACTCTAGTGCCAATAAGGAGAAGGTTCAAAGGAGCCCATAGAAAACCTCTGGTGAGTCTGGAAATAGCCACAAGCCCCTCAAGACACCAAGAAGCCTTTTGAGAGTTATCAGGGTGTGTAAAGTGGCCAATGGGTCTTTCAAGAAGCAGTATCAAGTAAGAAGCACTGACTGCCATTTTCTAGAGGCACCAGGAGTATATAAGTGGGACAACTTTACAGAGAAGGGAACCTAGCAAACTGCTCCTGGAGGCACCAATAAATGGTTGGAGGGAGAGAGAGAGCCAGAGCAGCTGGCTGCAGTTTCCCTTCTGATGGTTCTCAGAGGCCACTTCCTCTAGAAACCCTCCCTGGCCTGTGAGCTGGCCTGGGTTGCACACATCTGGTACCTAAGGTTGTGACCTCTTCTTCGCATATCAAGAAATGGTTATTCTGCCCCTGTTATGAGTCAAGTCCTGAGCTCAGTGCTAGAGATAAAGAGATGAATTATATCCTGAGGTCTCAAAACTCTCGGGGCATGAGCAAGGAGAGTAAGGGATCGTAAACAAATCAGCACACAATTACCATAACTTCTACAACAGGCAAGACAGGACAAAAACAACTGCCCAGGCTAGGAGGCAAAGGAAGGCAGGATGGGAAAGGAAGCATCTAAGCAGAATCTTAAAGGGTGACAGATAATTGCCCAGTTGCCCTTCTTGGCCCCTCTTCATATCACTTATTATAATACTATCATATTCTTCTTTTTCTTTACTCAACTATTTTTTTCCTCTTTGCCTTCTCTTGTAGACACCTTTGACTTGCTCACTGTCTCATTCAGGTTTCTACCAGAAAAACAGAATCAATAGAATATATATAAAGAAATGAGAGTGAGAGAGAGAGAGATGATAGAAATAGAGAGAGTGATAGAGGGAGAGATAAAGAGAGATAGAGATGTGAGGAAGAGAAAGAGAGGTTTATTGCCAGGAATAGGCTTACACAATTTTCAGTACTGGCTAGGGAAGTAAGTCTAAAATCCTTAGGGCAGGCTGTTAGCAAGGGCAGGCTGTTAAGAAAAGCAGGCTAGACACTCTCCTGCCTGAGCTATTCCGCAGTCCTGAGGTAGAATTTCTTCTTCCTCCGGAAAACCTCAGTTCTGTTCTTAAGGTCTTTCAACTGACTGGATCAGGCCCATCAGATTTTTCAGGATAGTCTCCACTTACTTAGAGTCCACTGATTGTAAACATTAATCACTTCCACAAAATATCTTCGCAGAAACACCCAGATGAGTATTTGATTGAATAATTATGGGTTCTAGCCCAGCCAAGTTGATACATACAACTGACCATCACATTAACCCATCTTTTCCATCTTCCCTGACTGCACCATTGACAAGCGGTCACAAGGAGATGGATTCCTGCAGGCATTGTACCATGTGGGAGGTCTGCTTCTTCATGTTCCCGTCCTCTCCTCCCCCACCACTACATGGAACCTTTCTCTGGCCTTAGGCCTGGCCCTGGTTGCCTGTCTGGGCATGCCCAGTGCATAGATCCCTACTGAATGTTTCCTGGATAACAGGACTATTATCATACATGGGAAAGGAGAAAGCATGTCACACAGGCATTTTTTTTTTTTATAAAGAATTCTTTTTTTTTTTTTTATTGTTTTTGACAGAGAGAGACTGAGAGAGATACAGAGACAGAAAGAGAACTGAACTGGGGCAACTCCCCAGTTCAGCATATGGTTCCGCACAGGCCGGGGACAGGATTCGATCCTCAGTCCCCGGTGCTGCAAAGTGAGCACTTAACCCACTGAGCCATCCCGGCTTCCGCCACATAGTCATTTTAAAACAGACTAAATGCAAAGCACATTAGTTAAGAAATTAATAAAAGATGAAATTATGGGAGTTTGGGACCCCAGAACACCAAAACTGAACGTTGACTTCCAACCCTTCCTTCCTTTCTTCTTTATTTAAGTGTGCAAAACAGAAATTAAGTACTCAGGCCCTGCCATCCAATGGATTTGAAATCTAGATTATGCAACCTTCGACAAGTTTATAACCACTGTGAACCTCAATTTCTTCATCTATAGCATGGGAAAATAGAAAACCTAACCTCAGAGAGGGGTTATGAGTATAAAATGAGAAAGGGATGCTAAAGCACTTAGCACAAAGACAAGCATATTATCAAGTTTTTTCCCCCTATTTTAGCTATTATTATCATGAAGTACCTATTATGTGCCAGATGGAAGAAGGAATACTGAGAAAAATAAGATCCTTGACTTTGAGGACTAGAAAATCCAGTGGAAATGTCAGACAGACAAACAATTGCCACACAATGTGGCAGTTCTGTAGGAGAAGAGGAAGCAGAGAAAGGAGTAAAGACTCCAGAGTGGGGATCAGGAAGGCCACAGAGTGGAAATCCCACATGGGCAGCAGTTCCAAGGACCAGCCATGGCTTCCTGAGCACACATGCAAGAAAGGACACTAAAAACATTAAAAAATAGCAGCATGCATAAAGGGTAGAGGCATAGAGGAGCACAGAGTGCCTAGAGCAAAGCAAGAATTGCAGTGCGAATGGAGCACAGGGGATAGAGGAAGAGAAGTAGGGGAAGGTAGAGGAGGTAGAGAAAGGGGAGGCTGGCAAGAAATTAAGCCATCTGATGAAGGCTGATATGGCATGCTAAGGAGTTTGGCCTCCATCCTGAAGGCAGTTGGAGGCAGACTTCCAACTCTGCTTTTGGCCATGAAGCAATTGTACTGTAAATTGATAAAGCAGCATTTGTATTTACTTGTCTACAAGCCAGACGTAGCAAATGCACACATCCCCATGGAAATGTTCCTCGCCAGGATCATCAGTAATCAGGGCAGAAGAGGGACAGGAGGATTACACATACCAGAAACAAGTCAACCATGGCGCCCAACCCAGCCCGTCACCTTACATCACCGCATGGCTGAACTTATGGAGGACTTGGGGAGGAGGTAAATGTTCTTAAGTGAAAAAGGGACAAATTCCCAAATAGTTCTCTCTCCCCTCTCCCTCCTGCACACACCAGCTCTGGATCATTTTACACAGTTAACTATTCCCTGCTCCTTTCAGCACTTGCTTTCTTGGCTTCTAGGCCACTTCATTGTATTGGTCTTCTTCCTTCCTCTCATATGCTCCATCTCCGTTTTCTTTGCTGGTTTCTCTTACTGTTGGAGTCCCTCATTTCAATGTCTGGACTTCTTCTCCATCTTTACTCATTCCCGAGGGTTTGCACACAACTTATTATTTTAAATAACATTTATGTCCTGACAATTTCCAAATTTATACCTCCAGCTCAAACCTTGCCCTTGGAAGCTAGACTCTATATTCTATTGCCTGCTCAATATTTCTACTTGAGATGTCAAACTTCTCAAACTTCAGATGAATAAAACTAAACTCTTGGCCTTCCAAGCCGAACCTACTCAGTAAACATAAATCACATGAATCCTTTTAAAACATAAATCATATCACTTAACTCCTCTGCTCAAAACTGCCTAATATAATAATAGCTCCTCATTTCATTCACAAAAGACGTGTATGACTGATACACTGAAAACTGCCAGACATTGTTGAAAGCACTTAATGAAAACCTAAACAAATAAGATTTTGTTTAAGAAAGACCTCTCATGTTCAGGAATTTGAGAGGCTTGATATTGTTTACATTGCTATGTTCCTCACATTTATCTACAGACTCAATACAACCACTATCAAAATCCCAGCTGCAATTTTTGCAGAAATTGACGAATTGACTCTAAAATGCCTGTGGAAATGTAAGGGACTCAGAAAAGCCAAGTCATCTTGGAAAAGAACAAAGTTGGAAACCATCTTGATTATAAAACTTAATACAAAGCTACCATAGTGAAGACCATGTGGTACTGACATAAGAATAGATATATTAGCTCAGTGGAATAGAATTGGGAGTCCAGAAAGGAACCCTTGCATTTATAGTCAACTAGCTTACAACAAGGATGCAATTCAATGGGACAAGAATAATTATTTTAACAAATGGTGCTGGAACAACTAGATATTCACATGCAAGAGATATATATATTATATATATATACATATATATAATATGTATAAATATATATTATATTTATATAATATATAAAAATTATATCAAAATGCATATATGTATATGTGTAATTTTTTTTTTAACTCAACACATGGACTAAGGAACATAAAGGACAAGACTGAAGATAAATATGTGAGTTGGAAATTTAAGCCAAACTATGCTCCAAGAAAAGTAAGAAAGAAGAAGAAGGAAATGTATTTTAAAAACTTCAAGAAATCTGTCAGCTGGATTCAGAAGTTTAGAATCCAATTTAATAGGATTTCTTTAAATAATGACAGAGAAACTAGAAGCTATAACCAATGAAATAAAATAAGAAAATTTCCCAGAACTAAAGAAAGATATAAATGTTCCAATTCAAAGGGTCTAAATACATATGAATTTTCAGTATTCCAAGGAAAAGAAGAAAATTCTAAAGGCTTGCAGCTGAGGCAGGGCAGGGTTAAAGGGAAAAAATTAACAGATATATTACAAAGACTGAGACTTATATTGGCATCAGAATTGTCATCGATTTTAGATGCCAGGTGTAAGAGAACTAGATCTTCCAAGTTCCATGGGGAAAATATTGGGACCCTAATCAAACAGGCATTTATATTCTTCTAAAATGTTTACCTTTACAAACTTACTATATCACAAACTTCTTAAGAGCATAAAACAGAATAAGACAATATAATTAGAATTTATTTAAAAATTAAGGGACACTGTTTCCATTTATTTAATATGTATGTATTGAGTTCCTACTATATGCCAGGTGGCATTGTAATTACCAGTGACACAACGGTGAATATGATACAGTCTATTATTTGTGGATTCCATATTTACAAATTTGCTCCCTCAATAAAATTTATTTGTAACCCCAAAATCTATAGACACTGGGCTTTCATGGTCATCTGTAGGCATGCACAGATTGGAAAAATTTAAGTCACCCTATGTGCACATTCCCACGGAGTTCAAAAGAAAAGATACCCTGCCTTCTTATTTCAGCTTTCATACTGTAAACATGTGTCTGTTACATGATCTATCCAGTACCACATTTTTCTCATTTTTTATACCCTTTTTCTTGGAGGTGAGGGTAATTTTGCTGTTTAACACGGTTCTCCAAAGATAGTATTATAGTGCTGTCTAGTGCTCCTAAGCACAAGAAGGTCATGACATACCTTCCAGAAAAAATACATGTGTTAAATAAATGTCATTCAGGCATGAGTTATAGTGCTGTTGGCCATGAGTTCAGTGTTAATGAATCAATAATATATATTAAGTAAGGTGTATTTTAACACAAACACACATGAAAAACAATGGTATGTACTGATCGGTTGCTGGAAATATTGTGACCAGAGGTTCTACAGGGGCTCTAACCATGCATTTCCCTTAGAAGCAGAACCTCAGTACTCATGAATTCAGGGTTTATGGTGACTTTATTTTTTTATTTTTTTTATTTTTAGATTTATTTTATTGTTTTTGACAGAGAGAGAGAGACAGACAAAGGCAGAGAGAGACAAAAAGAAGTGGGAGGGTCCAGAACAGTCTTCATAGTTGTACATCATCCGTTTTCAACATGGTTCTATTCCACACAGGTGGGCGGGGGGGGGGGGGCGGCACAGGGCAGGAACTGGGCTGGGGCCTCCCACATGGGAGACACACCCCCTCGAGCCAGGGGCTGAACCTGGGGGAAAGAACTGAACAGGGGGCCTCCCACATGGGAAGCACACCTCAGTTCAGCATATGGGTTTGCACAGGCCGGGGCCAGGACTCAATCCTCAATCCCCAGGGATGCAAAGCGAACCCTTAACCTGCTGAGCCATCCTGGCTACCCCCATGTTGACTTTAGAGAAATGACCACCATAAATAATGAGAATTGACTGAATATTGTTTTGTACACAAGTGGAACACACATTTTTTAAATACCGTATATAGTTTTGCATAAATAAAAAACAGTTTAAACCATCTAAAAGCCTGAAAAAAAATCCAATGAAGTATATTCTTTACACTTTACCAGCTGCTTTCTCTTCTTTCAATATCAAAAAGTGCTAAGTACGATCTACCAGTTTCTGGCTCCCTTATATTCCTAAAAAGATGGTAAGTATTTATATAATTTTATCAGCTATTCATATAATCCCATCAGCTATCTTCTGTATTTTGTGCATTTTCTGTATTTAAATATCATTATAAATTATTTTCTTGGATGCTTCTGTAATTTCTGTAGAAGTCTCAGTACGTTTTCCCCCATTTTTAAAAGGGGAAAGTCTCTGTTTTTTAATCTTTATATTAGTCAACTATTTTCATCTTTTTTATAAATTAGCCAATAATTAACCAGTAATAAGTGATAACGCAAAAAAAAAGTGAAATTTACAGAACAAAAAGCAGAGTACAAAAATGGTAAGCATAAAGAAAAACTAGGAAAAGATGTTAAGCACTTCGAAACTTTAAACTCATCCGAATTCTTACATAAATTTTTAAAAGTAAATTTCTTTTTTACCTTTTTAATAAATAGAACACATTTTAAGTAAAAATAATCTTTTATTGAAGTTATTCTCCTTTATTTGCATCTTTGGCAAAATTGGCTTTTCTCAACCACTTATCTGTATTACTAAAACTTATAAAAGAGCTAAACATAGGATTAAAGGGAGTATCACTCTAACCTATTTTGAAGGCATTTCTATTTTTATCGCCTTTAAACAATAGCATACCAATGGTAAGCTTGCATACCATTTTGCTAACACAGGGAGTCAAAGTTCAAGTATGAGAGAGTGGAAAAGGAATTCTAACATTTTTCAACTGTTTTAAAATATACCTTACACAAGCCAATTCCTAATTGTTTGTGTCTGTTGTGATAAGCAAGAAGGCCATGAGTCCAAGTTTGCTAGGGGGAGACTGTTTGGTATATACCAGCATATAATAATTCTTAACAGCCCTTCTTTTCGTCTCCAGAAGCATCCCAACAGTGAGGGACGTGTGGAAAGGTGTGGGAGAAAGGGGCTGATATGATTCTCTCTCTATTTCACCATTCTCCTGTGTGGTTTTCTTTCTGGTTGCCTGCCATTGTTTTTTTTCTGGCCCAAGATAACATGCATTTCTTTAAAGATTTATTTTTACTGTTTTGTTGTTGTTGCTTTCTGTATTTTTTTTATTTATTTATTGTTAAATTTAATGGAGTGACATTAATTGGTAACAATTAGATAGTTTCTGAATGTACAAATTCATATCATATCACCCATGTATCACATTATGTGCCCACCACCTGTGTTTTGACAGAGAGAGAGAGAGACAGAGAGAGAAGGGGGAGGGCCCAGAGCAATCTCCATAGTTGACATTAGTTTTCCATATAATTTCACTCCGCAGGTGGGCACAGGGCTGCGCAGGGCAGGAACTGGGCCAGGAGCCTCCTGCATAGGCCACAGCAAGAACTGAACTGGGGGCACACCCCAGCTCAGCACATAAATGTGCCTGGGCTGGAGCCGGGATACCATCCTCGTCTCTGGGACTGCAAAGCAAGCTCCCAACCTCCTAAGCCATCCCAGCTTCCCCAACATACATTTCTTAAAACCCTATTAAAGGCTGCTTCTTTTTACTGAGGAGGTAAGTGGAAAGACTTTATCATTTCATGTAAAAGTCAGAACCAGTTATTTGTTTAATCAGATATAAAATGATAAGATACATTTTTTGTTTTGTTTTCTGGATCACCTAATTATAAATATTTAATATCTCATAGGAGCAATTGCAAAAAATAAAGGTAGAAACAGACTTTTATATCCTGTCTCATCAAAAACAAAAATTTGGTCATCTGAGTCAATATGAGAAGTCCAGGCCTTGGTAGAAAGGGAGGGAGGGAGGAAGGGAGGAAAGAAGGACAGAAGGAAGGAAACTTTCTCTGCAGTATTGTTTACAACTGATTCATTTGCATCTTATTTAAAATAGTTGATAATTTCTCTTCTGGAAGTGTAGACAGCAAAGAACTCCTTTTCCAAGTTAAATATAATAATAATGACAATAATAATAATAGACATTCCATATAATGGTTGGAAAAACACATAATGACAAAAAATGTATGAATTATTGACATTCTTAAATGAGATTACATTATATTTGCGCAATAGCATCTTAACTATATTAACAAATAATAATAAATATATGTGTGAGAATGTGTTTCTTTAGTCTACAGCTAATTTTGGGTGTACATTTGGGTGTCATTAATTCCTTGCAATAAATTTGGTTTTATTTACAGCTGTACCTCATTTGTTGAACTCAGGTAAATCACCCAATGACTTTGTGCCTCAGGTTCCTCATCTATAAAATATGTAGAAGTGCTAATACCATTCTTACCACATCTAATTGATACAGGAACAAATGAGAAAACGATGTAAAGACAAGTTGAAAGTTAAAAAGCACTCTACAAGTTATTCAAATTATTTATTAGAATACTATTAACTATTTAACTAATGTCTAATTTTAGCAAATTAAAGCAAAACTTCCAAAGTGGAGCTATGTGTGATTTCAATACGTTTGGCAACAAAATGTTTTTTCTTAAGAAATTACAATAGTTTCACTATGATATGGTCTTCAGATGCTAATGAGAGGTCCTTATTATATCAAAGGAACAAAATTTAAACTGAAGCCATAGGGTTAAAAAGCACTTCCTAACACTCTTTGATCCTTATACATTTTCTGTCTTAGTATCATGGGTAAACGTACATGCCTTATCTCCCATTCAAATCAAAGCTCTTTGAGGACAAAGTTCCTGTTTGTTCCAGCTTTGAATGTTCTCAGGGCCTTTGCACACAGTTGAGGGCATAATAATTATTTGCACACAGCTGAGGACATAATAATTAGATGTTGCAAGCAATCAATAGAAAATGAAGCAACTTACCGGTAATTTCAAATCTAGATCTAATACCAAAAGCCTTGTCCTTTCTTGACACCACCCTGCTACCACAAATTAGTCACTCATTTTGTAAAGAAGTGTTCATGGTTCTACGGGCAGCAGGTCTATACTTACACGTGAAGATATGTTAATCTATACACTTGGTCTTAGATTGGAAATAAGTACAGTTCCCCAAGTTGTGTTCCTGACTCATGTTCTTCTCCTACCCCAACACTGCTTTTACTAAATCAAATCTTTGTCTCCTCAGTTCTTCTCCACAAAGAAAAGATAAACAGATCCTTTAAACCATGCCTGTCCAATCCATGGCCCACCAGCTTTAAATGCAGCCCAAGGCAGCTTTAAATGTGATCCAACAGAAATCACAAATTCATAAACTTCCTTAAAGCATTATGAGATTTTTTGATTTTTTTATTTTTGAGCTCATCAGCTATGGCTATGTGTGGCCCAAGACAATTCTTCAAAGTGGCCCAGGAAAGCCAAAAGATTGAACACCCCTGCTTTAGACCCTATGAGTCTCCTGATGGCATCTCCCCACTCCCCGATATAAAAGAAGATGTGTACTATACCCCCAGAACTGCTCTGATTAGAATTCAAATTGATAATCAATATTTTGAAAGTATCCAAATATACGTAAAAGTTGTCATTCAGCATCCAGGTTGACATTAAGCCATTGAAAGACTTCACTACTTCAGTATGTTTCCCATCTGGCCCCTATATTCCCAGTGCTGACCTCACTATAGCGGGGTGCACTCCAGGAACATTGGTGTGTAAAGTCAACAGTTGGATCTACCTCACTGCTTCCTCATCCTGGCCTTCTTCTCTAGCATCTGGACCTCTTAAGAAAAATAATGCCCAGGGAATTTGTTAGTAACTGTAGTCCTACATTTTCCCAAAGCATGTTCCTCAGCAAAATAGTCACACACACACACAAGAAGAGGAAGAAAGAAAGGAGGGAAGGAAAAAACGAATGAACAAAGGAAGGAACGAAGGAAGGAAGGAAGGGGAAAAGATTCTTATTGTCCAAAAAAAGTAAGAGAATTACGTACTTCACATTTGCTTGCAGATTGACAAGACATTTTTCACCAGCTGTTACTTCCCTACAGGCAAGAATGACGCCTCTATTTTGTCCCACAGGCTAGTACAGTGTCTGATCCATGGAAGATGCTTAATAAATATTTGTTGATCAAAAAAGTAAATGCATTTTTTAATAATAAGTACTCTGAGAATTTCAACTCAAAACATTTTCTTTTCAGTTTTGCTTCACCCACAGTTACCTAAGTATCTCTGAAAGCAGAACACTTTTTTTCAAAGAAATAGTTTTTTGTGGATTACATTCTGGGAAATGTTGACGGAGACAGTAAATCAAGCAAAAGAAAACCTATTTTGCTCTACAGGTTAGGGAATATTTTATTTGAATTCTCTAGAATCTTTACTAGCCCTGAAGGTATCATACTATTATTTAGTGATCTCAATAATTCCCACTAGAGAAAATATTTCGAGAAGAAAGTAGAGACCTTAAAATCTTTAAAATTTTGTTCAGTTTCCTGACATTATGGGAAAATTAACAAGCTCATTTGTAGTATATAGTCTAGCTCTGGGTTCTCTAATGATCTATTTTTCTCAGACTGTGTAAATACCAATTTACCACCTTTACCATATTTTTGAGATTAAATTACAACTCCTCATTGCCCTGTCAACACAATTTCTTAAAGGTTAAGAACCAACACCCCCCCACCCCCATCCCAGAGAAAAAGATCTTGAACATTACTCAGTGACCTAGTTCTACAAGCATAGAAAGAACTAAAACTCCCCAAAGAATTTAGAATTCAAAAGTCTGTTTTATACTTTTATAAGCTTTTTGAAACCAAATATTAAAAAAAATGAGTTGCATTCTTTTAAAAGTGTTGGGGAAGCCGCGATGGCTCAGTGGGTTAACCGCTCACTTTGCAGCGCCGGGGACCAGGGATCGAATCCCGGCCCCGGCCCATGCAGAACCATATGCTGAACTGGGAGCTCCCCCAGTTCAGTTCTCTCTCTGTCTCTGTCTCTGTATCTCTCTCTTTCTCTGTCAAAAAGCAATATAAATAAATAAATATTTAAAAAAATAATAATAAAAGTGTTGATAATGCTCTTCTGCATATATCAGGTTTGTTGTTGTTTTTTAATTTACACAAAGTTTTGTTAGCTTTTGTTCCTCAAAGCAGATGTAAAATAAACATTTTTAGTTTTCAAGTGGAAGGATAGGTAATCGAGGCTGTAAGCCCTGATTTGTAAAAGAATTATATATTTTAAAATACACAAACAAACCAACAACAACAACAAAAATAGTCTAGATTCCAAGTAGTTCATTAGAAGTACCTTGAAGAGTCATTATAAATATAAAAGTACAGACTCAAATCTTAAATAAACCTGGCTCAGTTAAAGCAAATTAGTTAGCAGTCTGAGCCTTAGTTACCTCATTGTAAAATGGGCACAATTTTCAAGTTCATAGGTTATTGTAAAACTGATGGAAAAATGTCTGACTCACAGAAATTACTCAATGTTAGCTGTTATTCTTAACCCAATCCTCTATTTTATGGAAGTTAAATATGAGACCCACACAATTAATGATGTACAACAATGAAGACTGCTCTGGAACCTCCTCCCTTCTCTCTCTCTCTCTCTCTCTCTCTCTCTCTCTCTCTCTCTCTCTCTCACTCACTCACTTTCTCTCAAAATAATAAAAAAGAAATAAATCTTTAATAAAAAAAATTAGATCCAGACAATGTAAAGGATTTGCCCAAAGCAACATAGCTAGTCGGTATCAGACTAGGAGTTGTAATTTAGGTATCAGAACACAATTCCATTTATCTTTCCACCACATCATAACATAAAATAGGAGTGAAACAAAACCTGAAAACATACATAAAACTTTATGTACAAAGGAACTGTAAATTGATACACCTATGAGAAACAATTGACTTAGGAATTGAGAAAACACTTTAGTGAATGAAATGGTCATATTCATAAGGTTAGTCAGGATGGCTACACAAGAGTACTTTTAAATATTGAGGAAAAGTGGAAAACATGAAAAGATGGAGAGGAGTGGGCAGCCGGTGGGAAAGAAATGATTGCCAACATTTGAAGGTTCTAAACTACATGCCAAGACTAGCTAACATGTTCTCCTGCCCACTACACTGAGATTGGGGAAACCAGGAATAGTGATAATCAATACTGAATGAGGACAGTGTCAAGCATGAGTCTTAGCTCTACCCAACATAGATAACGGCTGTCCCAAAATTCACACAAGATTTGAATTTTGTGTCATTAGTGCGGTAAAGTGTTGCCAATGAAAAAAAAAGACAGCGTGACAGCTGATAGATCAGGGTTATTAACAATGGAGTGCTACACAAAAGAACAATGCGTTTTCATTGTTGAGCAATATTTTTTAAATAATGAAGGTTTGGCAGCTACAGTTCACAATTTTTGTACAAAATATGGTCGCAATAGTGATTTAACTTCATCAACTGTGAAGAGATTAATTAAAAAATTTAGGCAGACTGGATCAATTAATGATCTTAAACACTCTGGCCGTCCTTCAAAAAGTCGTTCAACACAAAACATCGAAGCACTTGGTGAGAGTGTTGCTGAGAGTCCAGGGACATCAATTCGGCACCGTGGTCAAGAATTGGACATTTCGAGAAGCTCTCTACGGCGTATTCTCACGAGAGATTTGCATCTTCATGCTTACAAGGTTCAATTGACTCAAGAACTGAAGCCTACTGACCACGCACAGCGAATAGAGTTCGTTGAATGGACTATGGAACAACAACAAGTGGAGGCTGATTTTTCAAACAAAATCATCTTCAGCGATGAGGCTCATTTTCATCTTGATGGCTTGGTTAATTGACAAAATTGTTGCATTTGGGGTTCAGAAAATCCATGGGTGATTGTTGAGAAACAAATGCATCTACAATGTGTCACTGTTTGGTGCAAATTTGGGGCTGGAGGCATCATTGGATTATTCTTCTTCAAAAATGCGGCTGGTCAGGCAATAACTGTTAACAGTGTTCACTATCGCGACGTGATAATCCAGTTTTTTGTGCCTAAATTGTAAGATACGGATGTGGACGACATGTGGTTTCAACAAGATGGTGCCACATGCCATACATCCTGAGAATTCAATTGCTGCATGAGTCATTTCCTGGTCGTGTAACTTCCCATTTTGGTGATCAGAATTGGCCGCCCAAATCATGTGATTTAACGCCATTGGACTTTTTTCTTTGGGGCTTTTTCAAGTCTAAGGTTTATGCCAACAAGCCCACGACCACCCACGCCTTGAAGGAGGAAATTGAGCGCTGTATCAACGAAATTCAGCCACATTTATGTAAAACGGTCATGGAAAATTTCAACAAGAGTGCATATGTGCCAGCAAAGCCATGGAGGCCATTTACCTGATATGCTATTCCATACATAACCTTATACTGTATACTTTATGAACCAATAAAAAATTTACAATTTTTAATTATAAACCTGTGTTTTCTATCAAAATTACTTCTTGCATGAATTTTGGGACACCCGTTAGATCTTTAAGTCCTCACAGGAACTCAGTAAAGTAGGTGCCATTATATTCTTCACTCCAAGTGAGAAAATAGAGGCTCAGAACTGTTGAATATCTTGCCTAGGACCAAACATTAATAATAAGTGACTCTGCCAAAAGTTACACCAAGTGGTCTAACATTAGGTCCAGACCTAATTATTATTATGCTAGAATAGAAGAGAGGAAGAGGAAAAAGCAAGGCAAATGATTTCTGAATGTTTGTCTTCTTTGTAGGCTTAAAATCAAAATGTTATATTAAAGATAAGGATGTATTTTTGCATATACATAAACATGTACATCCACATAAATTGTTGCCTGCATGATTTTTTTTCAAATTTCTGGTATATTTTATGAAAACTGTTGAAAGTAGGATACAAGCTTGTTGAAAGCAAAACACCCAGGGGATGCCAGGAGGGCTCGGCAGGTTAAGCGCTCACTTTGTAGCCCAGAGGTCTGAAGCTCAAATCCAGGCCCTGGCCCATGTGAACCCAAATGCTGTGCTGGGGTGTGCCCCCAGTTCAGTTCTTGGGGGTCCATGCGGGAGGCCACTGACCCAGTTCCTGCCCCGTGCAACCCCACACCCACCTGTGGAATGAAACTGTCAAAAACTAATGACATACAACTATGGAGACTGCTCTGGGCCCGCCTCCTTCTCTCTGTCTCTGTCTGTCTGTCTGTCTGTCTCTCTGTCAATAAATAAATAAATATCTTTAAGAAAAAAAAAATTATGAGAAGACAAGGTTTCCGCAATTTACAAAAGTTTAGTAAACTTTCTGGTACTAAGAATCATTCAGTTACAATGATTTAAACCATAAATAATTGTGGTTTATTTTTAAAACTCAGCGTTATCTTGACTACCTTTGTAAATGGCAAAGATCTAATAGCATGAAACTATAAAATGGTGCAAGGTCCAAATGAATCACTAGCATAGCGAATGAGATTTGTGTATTATATCAAGAGGTTTTGGAGGACTGACAAACTCCACTTTGAGGTACAGGATCTATTCAAATATAGTCGTCATTTTGCCATGCTTATTAACTATAGGGAAGCAGTTAAACACATGACCTCTGGAATCCCACAAATGTTTCTGTCTCAGATCTGCAACTTGTTGGCATGGGAACACAGGCATATTGCATTATTTCAATAAATATCAGTTTCTTTATATATGTGTAAGGTAGATAATAATATCACCTACTTCACATACAATTATTACAGGGCCTGCCATATAACAGGCATTCAATTCAGATGAAAGGTAGCACCACCTAGGTAATATTTTGCTTTGATATTTACAATTTTTTAAATGCTACCAATGACAGATTGAATAAACTATTCTTTTTAAATTAATTTTTTTCAAAAGATAAATTTTTATTGTTTTTGACAGAGACAGAGAGAAAGAAGGGGGAGGGCCCAGAGCAGTTTTTCTAGTTGTACATTATCAGTTTTAGACATGGTTTCATTTCACACATGTGGGAGGGGGCCGTGCAGTATGGGAACTGGGCTGGGAGCCCCCTAATCCAGGGGCCAAACCCTGGGGCAAGAACTGAACTGGGGGCCTCCCACATGGGAAGCACACTCCATCCAGTTCAGGATATGCATGCACATGGGCCAGGCTCGGGATTCGATCCTCAATCCCTGGGGCTGCAAAGTGAGCACTTAACCTGCTGAGCCATCCCAGCTTCCCCAAATAAATTATTCTTAATCTCATTCTCTTTGAATACTTTTTTCTCATTTCCTTTGAACACTTCATGACCCAGTTGACTCTTCAACTTCTCCTTTTAACTTCGCTCCTTTTTAAATTTATATGATTGAACTGTATTGTCTTCTCATGCACCTCTGTGATTGCTCTCATTCATTTCTTTCTCTATTTTCTCACTGCTGAATACCCAAAGATTAGCCTTTGGCATTCTTTTCTCTCTTCATACTCTCTCTCCCCTGTCATAACTGCCTTAATCACATCTAGGTAGATAACAACCACTCTACCTCCACCCCTGTTTCCTTGCATGCTCTCCTTGCACATATCCAGCTGACTCTGGACATTTCCATGTGACTGTTATGCTATTTACTTTCACTCATCACAACTAAAATCCCAGTCATTGTCAACCCTGCTGTGGCCTCTGTACATCACCATCCATTTTTCCAAACAAAAGGAACAAATTCACAACTGAAGTAGAAAGTGAATGGATTGGAGGTTTGCATGGACTAGCTCACAGAATTGATGGAATGGCTGGAAAACCAGCCTCAGAAAATAGTGGGAAACTAAGGGGAGCCAAGATACACTCACAAGCCCACCACAGACCCAAGCAGCTGGGGATGCTGGTCCTGCATCATCACCACCAAATATTTACTCTCATGCTTCTGGACTCACAACTCTGACAAAAAATAAATAAAATCTCTGACTATCCACCATCTGCTTCTATCACTCCTGCAAGAACCAAAGCTACAGATGGGAGTATCTGATGTACCAAGCCTAGGTGACATACCTTCGCTTTAGTACCATATGCAGAAGCTTGGAGAGAGATTATGTGCCCTCCCCCTACACAAACACACACACTTTCAGCTCCCAAAATATGTCAAGAGTTTCAGGGCTAGGTAGCTCAAAGCAATACATGTTTCCATACCTTCTTATAAAACTAGCTTCCCTGCCTGACCACACTGCTTTTGTCATCACCTTCAAATCACTATGTACACCTCCCTATTATCAATTCTTTTGGGGTACTATAAAACTTTCCTCAAAGTATCTCCTTCACTCTACTCCAATATCTCAACACCCCATAGGGTATTTTTAAAATAATCTTCTCAGTGGATTTCTCTCTCTAGGTTCTTCCCTTACACATTTAGACATTTGCTCTTTTAGTAACAATGCCCAATTTTCTTTTAGATAACTACCTCTCCTTTGTTACATCTGGGATTATTCATCAAGGTGATCTGACCTCCAACTCCCAATAGCATAGCCATCACCTAAGAAAACCCATTACACGCATCCTCTTAGAATACATGTATTGACCCAAAGTAATACAAAGAGTAAACGTGTTTACTTATTTCCCCAAAAGTTAATACAGTGATACCTTGGAATTCGAATGCCCCAAAACTTGAACAATTTTGAATCCACGTGAAAAAATCAAGCAAATTTTGCCTCAGAATCTGAATGCTTACGTTGATAGCGTGTCATATTGACTGTACGGCCCATAGCTTTATCTGAACACCCACTCATCTTGGAACTTGAACATTTTGAAACTCGAACAGGGTTCTGGAATGGATTAAGTTCGAATTCCAAGGCATCACTGTATATTAGTTTTCTATTGTTGCATAATACATTACCACAAATTTAATAGCCTAAAATAACATTCATGTATTAGCTCATTGTCCTATAGGTCAGATGTCCATTCATGATGTAACTGAGTTCTTTGCTCAGGATCTCACAGAGCTAAAATCATGGTGTTTGCTGAGCAGCCTTTCTTTCAGGGAGCTCTGGCGAACAATCTGCTTCCAAACTTACTCAGGTTCTTGGCTGAAATTAGGTCTTTGTGGTTGTAGGACTGAGGTTCACATTTACAATCAGCTAGGGGCTACTCTACCTCCCAGAGGCTGCAAAGGAGAATTTTCCTCAGGTAGAATCTTTTCACTTCAAATCTCCTGCTAGGGAAAGGTTATCCCTTTTAAGGGTTCATCTGATTAGGTCAGGCCCACCTGGATCATCACCCTATTTTTAAAGTCAACTGGTTCAGGACTTTAATTACATCTGCAAAATCCCTTCACAGTGGCACCTAGATTAGTGCTTTACTGAATAACTGGAAAAATGATGTGTGTCCACATACCAGGGACCACAAATCACAGAGGTCATCTTAGAATCCCACTTGCCACTATTGCAAATTAACAAGTTTAATTTATTTAATAATTTCTTCCATTGCCACTTACTTTTTATGTCACCTTAATTACTTGTATATGTTTATATACAGACCAATATCCTGTTTCTAAGCTATTTATGCTTTAATATTACTCAGCTTATCTATTCCTACAGCATTTCCATGCAATAATTTGTGATTATAATATTTATAATGTATTTTAAAATCTTATGTGGCAAGTTTCTCCCCATTACTTGTTCTTTTCCAGGTTTTTTAGTTTTGATATTTAATGTTCCCCTATAATAAAAAAAATAATAAAGTGAAATAATTCATTTGGAATTTTTATTGTAATTATCTAATTTACAGATTTTGGAAATTAAACTAGACAAAATTGGATATTTGATTGGAACTGAATTTGGGAATGATTGATATTTGTATTAATCTGAACTCTTCACTACTGGTGAAACAAATACAGTACAACTAACTGTTAATATTGGTAAATCACATTAAACAAGGTCTGATATATGGTCCAAGTGCCTGTTTAATACACAAATAAGTTATTATTTTGGTCTCAGCTGAAATATATTCTCATCAGAGAGGACCTTGCTGATATCCCACACTAAAGTAGTCCTCCCATCACTTTATATTCCATAATCACTTTTAATATTCATCATAGCCCTTATCTCTACCTAGTGTTTTCCTATCTGTTTATTTGTTTATACTCTATTACCACCCATTAAAATGAATGTAAGTTCTTTGACCATAAGGAGATTTGTTATGTATGTGTTCAATTTTCAATAAATGTTGTAAAATATTTTTTTAAGACATGAGGATTTCCTGGAAAGATATTGAAGTTGTCATAGAATTAAAAAATAATAATAATATAAGGAATAAAGTAGCTTTGCAATGTTCAGCAACTGGCACCAGGGACCTGATATCTTCAAGACATTGTTGACCGTCTCATCACTGCTTGTCTCTCTGTACTTCATGCGACGCTACCACAGATGAATTTTCTCCAAATTGTAGGACGTATGGCTGCCAGAAGTCAGTCCCAGATTTATTCTTACAGCTCCAATACCTAAATGCCAGTGGAAAATCTCTCCTGGCTTAATTTTTTTTAATTCTGAGACAATTTCTGAAAGCCCCAGTTTGTTTTGATCACTCAACTTTTGAACCAGCTATTAGAAGAAGGGAAACGAAATACTATATTTGGCCCATGCTTGGTTATGTACTCATGTGCACATGCCTCTCATATTTGTATGTACTGCAGTTGTTTCATCCATGAACATGGTACGTCTCTCTATTTGTCTTCTTTTTATTATCTCTCAACCAAGTTGTATAGTTTTCTAGATATTGCATGCTTATGTTAACATTATGTTAGGTTTATTTCTTATTCCTGTTATGAATTGCATTTCTCCTCCTCCTCTCAATAATTATTACTGGTAATATGGAAAATACATTGATTAATTTGAATTTCTTACTGGTTACCTTTCTGAACTCTCTTATTTGGTATATGTGCTGCCAAAGACAGCATTGAACTCTCTTATTTGGAATGCTATAATAAAAATTTTTCTGTTTTCAAAGTTATAGAATAATGAATCTGCATCCACTACTATGATTTTGTAAGACTTCATCCTTATATGCTTGATTTATCCTACCCTCTGATAGTGATGAATTGTTTGCATATTAACTCTCGGTCAAAATCCCACAAATTATAAAGATGAGGTGACTATAAGAAAATTACACTGACTTACTAAAGCAAATACTCTCTTACCATTTTAAATGAATGACCATTTCCCCCCAAGGTTGTCACCTTGAAAAGCACCATAAATATTTCTGCTATGTATGCCCAACTCCTGCTCCCCTTCTCCAAACCCATACCACTTCATCCAATGTATTGGGCCTTTTTACTGAGTCAACTCTGTTGCCCAAACACAGTCGATTAGACCAGGGTTAACACTAAGACAAGGTGGACTACTGAGCTCTCTGTATTGAGAATTTGTCATAGAGAACCTGTGATAAAGAGCACACGAGTTACCTGGAGTTGTGGCACTTATGGATCAGCCATCTTCTCACCTCCTCCCCATAGCAATGTACACAGAAAAGCTGAAAAACTAAAAAAGAGGGAGATGAGAAATAATGACTCAGATATGTTAATTGACTTTGTGGCTGCAGGGGGAAGAGAGAGATAAAGAGTGGATTTGGATCACTTATCAAATCCTGCTTTTAGATTTACAAAACACAGTTCTGCTTTTTGTATTTAGATTTCTCCAAGATATCCTTGATTACTTCAAATAGTTCACCCCTTATGTTAAGCCATTTTGCGTGGGTTTCTGTTACTTCCAAATAAAGAAGCTCTAAGAATAAAGATAGAAAGAAAATAAAGCTAAACCCCATTCTAATCATTCTTTCATTGTGAAGACATTTTTGAGACAATTTCTCTAGAATTGCCTTCCAAGCTTTGGTCATTATCTTTCATTTGATGACATATCTTAAGCCTTTAAAAAAAATTTTTTTTTAACAGCCAAAAGTCTTTTGAAAATGTATAACTTTAAAAAGCAAGGATTTGAAGAAAACTCACTAAATACTCACTAAATGTTAAATAATTGGCTTTCTTGTTTTCTAGAAACAACTTGTTTCTTGAACATGTATTCCTAGAGTTAATATATGATTAAGGTTAAGAAGATGGGTGCAGGAATTAATTACATACCTTGGTTCAAATTCTGACTCTGTCACTTATCAACTGAGTAACTGTGAGTAAATTATAGTGTTATTCTACACTGCATAAAGACTCTGTGCTAAATAAATAACGTGGAGCTGCAATGCATCTGTTCTTTGTCTCTAGCTGGCATGGTGGTTGTGTCCACCCAGAGGTCCCATCTTTCCTAATTCACGCAGACTCCATTAGGCTAAAAGAGACCGCTTTCTCACTTCCGTGCTTAAGTCTATCCTTTGCTTTGTAGTCTGTTATGGATTGAATTGTATCTCCCACCCCCCACCCAACATGCTCCCCCCACCCCCAAGACAAAAAGATATGTTAATGTCCTGACCCCCTCGTTTGGAAATAGGGTCATTGCAGATGTAAATACTTAAGATGAGGTTATACTGCAACAAGTGGATCTTTGATCCAAACTGACTAGTGTCCTTAGAAGAAGACAGCCATGTGAAAATAGAGGCACACAGAAAGAATGGCATGTGGCAATAAAGAGAGAGATGGGAATGATGCAGCTTCAAGCAGAATCTCTAATAATTGCCAACAAACTGTCAGAAGCTAGTAAGAGGCAAGGAAGACTTCTTCCACAGTGTTCAGGGGGAAAAAATGGCCCTGCCAACACCTTGACTTGTGACTTTCAGCCACCAGAACTATGGAATAGTACGTTTATGTTGTTGTAAGCCACCCACTTTAGGGTACTTTGTTATGGCAGCCCTAGAAACCAGTATGAATGCCTAGTATCTTCTCACTTTGTCAAGTGAGGCTGATAAAACAGAGATTAAAAAAAAAAAAAAAAAATGAATACCCTACCTACTGGCAACTTAACAGGCACTTTTGCCCCTGCTTCATTTTTCTTCATAGGTAGGAAGAGGTCTATTGCTCCAAGGCAGAAGCTATAAGAAATGTAAGGAGGTCCTCTTCACACAACCAGTGGTAGCTGATTTGGCACCTGATCTTGCACAAAAAGCATAGTGTGCTTTTAAGCTTAGAAATCTGACTTTATGCAAAGTTCTATTGCTGCCTACTTCATAGAGTTACCCTCTAAAAATAAATCCAGAGATTAGATACCACTGGCTATCACCAATGTGCTTTGGCAAGCAATGGATAGCAAGATTACTCCTGAGATTTAAACTCTCAAGAATAGATGCTTTCTAAACCTGAAACATTCCATGATTAAAAACTTTCTTCACCCATCTGTATGATCTTTCCAAGTGTTTACCACAGGCACTTTGGGAGAAAAAAAGTAACTGGTAGGAATGCAAAGATATTAATAGCCAAACAGACAATGAGATATATTCAGATCAGGGTGTGAATATACTTGTAGATCTCATTGGTCCTCCAATAACAGTCTCCCATCAGCTAAGCAAAGTATTTCAGTCAACAAGATGGTGAGGCCAAACCATGCACTTCAGGGTGAGAAATTATCATTGCAGTATAAACTTGCAACTCATTAACATTACAAAGACTTCCATATTACCAGATCCATCATTTTATACTCAGAATGCTTCAGAAAGAAATCAAACCAAGGTCATTAAAGCAGTCGTTCACTTGGCGTCATTCATGAATGAAATCCATGTTGCTGGCCCAAATGTTTATTTGTTTGTTTTCATCTATGCCAAAGAGTTTAACTGAGTAAGTTATTTTTACCAAAGTTTACTAGTTAGCAATAATTGTTTTTAAAATTTTTAGGAAAGAAAATTATTGTGCAAATACTTTCTAATTCATTTGCAAATCCAAGCTTAAATTGAAACCTATAGATAGATTCCTACAAAGATTAGAAAAATTCATCTTTGTGGCTAAATTTTTCCATTTATCTTAATCCAGTCTTTTTTCCATTGAAGTTAGGCAGTAAATAAAAAATTTGTTATTTAGAACCTTGGCAATATGATATTTTCCATTTAAATTCTAAAAAAGCTATACTATAAAAATCTTTAAAATTTCAAGTTGGGAAGCCGGGATAGCTCAGTGGGTTAGGCACTCACTTTGCAGCCCCGGGGACCCAGGATTGGATCCCAGCCCTGGCCAGTGTGGACCCATATGCTGAACTGGGGAGTGCCCCCAGTTCAGTACTCACCAGGGCAAGACCCCGGCCCAGTTCCTGCCCTGTGCAGCCCCAAGCCCACCTGTGGAGTGAAACTATGTGGAAAAACCAATGATGTGCAACTATGGAGACTGTTCTGGGCCCTCCCTCTTCTCTCTGTCTCTGACTCTGTATCTCTCTCTCTCTCTCTCTCTCTCTCTCTCTCTCTCTCTCTCTCTCTCTGTTAAAAACAATAAATAAATCTTAAAAAAAAAAAATTTTTCAAGTAAATGATCCTGCATGGTAGTAATTTTTTAGTGAAGCAAACAATTTTAAATTAGTCTTCTATGTATTATTAAAATGAAAATTAAACATATTCACTGAACAATTTTTAGTTAGTAGAAGAATGAATACAGGGTAGATAAGGTACATTTTCATATATGAGTCTGAAACTGTCTCAATTTTCTGGGAGAAAAAAAGATAAATATATTTTTAAATTCCTGATCCTTCTAAGTGCTTCCTTTAAAAAAAGTTTATTTTTATTCACTCATTCATTTATTTACTTATTCAAATATTTACTGAGTGCTTGCTTTATGTAAAACACTATTAAATGTCATTATTCTATATTCATGGGCTTTTTTCTTGTTGTATATGATCTTTAACAAAAGCCAGTTATTTGACTTTAAAAACAAAACTGTAGTACTCCTCTCTAATGAAATTAAGCAACTAATCTAGGGGGAATTATGGCAGTTAACCATAGCCATTGATATATGTGGTGGATTGTCAGATTGGCTCCCAAGTCTTCCTTCTTGACCCACAGTTCTTGCCAAAGTTCATAATAGAAAAATATCATCTTATCCCATGATTTAGGACTTGAAGGCAAGGCTTGATTTGGTGAATGGAGATATTAGCCAACATGATAGAGGAGAAGCTTTAAGCATTTTATACTGCCTTCCTTGCCCTCGTGCACTTCTGTCATCTTCATAGTGATAGCATTCCCCAAGTAGCCAGGGGTGCCATAATGAGATATTCAGAGAACACATAAACCTGACCTACAACCTTGAACCAAGCCTATCTGAACCCAGAAAACACACAAGTCTATCAAGTGGAAGAGAGAAGGGGGATAGGGGAAAGAAGAGAGGAAGAGAAAAAACTTAGGTTATAAAAGCAAAACCTACTTGGCTGTTAAGTAAACATAGTTATAACATGTAAACAACTTTTATTAACAATTTTTTAGGACCAAACTACAGAAAAGCATAAAATATTTAAATGTGGTTACAGATGGATTATTAAGGTTATCGAATTTGATGTAAAAACATAGATGATGAGTAGTGGGAACTGAAGAGAAAGAAAGAGCAAATGGAAAGGTAAACATGCTAAAAACCTTCAGCTTGAGAAATGAAGAATCAAATATATTGTCTATGGTTAGTGGAACAAGCAAAATAAAAGTATAGTTTTTCAGGTTTAATTATTGCATTAGTTTGCTAGGGCTGTCATAACAAAATACCACAGACTGGGTAGCTTAAACAACAGATATTTATTTTCTCATATTTTTTGGAAGCTAGAAGTCTGAGATAACAGTGTTAGCAGAGTTGATTTCAACCCAAGACCTCTCTCCTTTGGCTTGCAAATGGCTGCCGTCTTGCTGTGTCCTCACATGGTCTTTTCTCTGTGCACACATTCCCGGTGTCTCCTTGTGTGTTCAAATTTCCCCTTCTTAGAACACCAGTTAGATTGGATTAGGGCCTGACCTAACAGCCTTATTTTACCTTAATCACCTCTTTCAGGCTCTAATCTCCAAATACAGCCATATTATGAAGCAGTGTGTGTTAGGACTTCAACATGTGGATTTGGGGAGGACACATTTTAATCCATAACCATCACAAATGTATTTAAAAGCATGAGTTAAAATAATGATATCACTAAACTGAGAGGTAGGAGGCGGGGGAAAAGACTTAATGTCTAAAACTGAAGTCAGGAAATAGTAGTAAATACATATTATTTAGAGAGAGCTAATTCAGCGCTGTCACATAAAGTTGTGCAGGTTGTACAGGGTACAGTTAAATATGGCAGCCCTGAGTGATCAAGATTAACATAAACAATTAAAAAGTTAAAAGTCCTTTGCTCTCTAGGGAACAATACTGGGATTGAGGAAGAGTGAGACAGACTTGTTTTTTGTTAAAAACAAACCAACACCTAGCACTCATTTATCCTTGTTTTTTTTAAGATTTATTTTATTGTTTTTGACAGAAGGGGGAGGGCCCAGAGCAGTCTTCATTGTTGCGCATCTTCAGTTTTTGACATGGTTTCCTTCCATGCAGGTGGACGGGGGCTGCTCAGGGCAGGAACCAGCTGGAGGCCCCCTGCATGAGAGGCACGACCCCTCGAGCCAGGGGCCGAACCAAGGGGGAGTGGCGAGACCAAAGTGGGGGCATCCCACATGGGAAGCATACCCCAGTTCAGCCTATTGGTCCACATGAGCAGGAGCCAAGTCCAGGATTTGATCCTCAGTCCTCCGAGGCTGCAAAGCAAGTGCTTAACCCACTGAGCCACCCTGGCTTCCCCTGTTTATTCTTAAATCATATGTACACATTACATTGATAAAAAGTTTTTTCAACTCACATTTAATAAAATAAGTAAATATTTTATTACTTCTTGCCTTCTCCCTACCACTACCCTACTTCCAACCCTTATTAGCTCTTGAAAGGACCGTGGCAGTCTTCCAAATATTTTCTTTGCCTCTAATATCCTCCAACCCATCCTGGCATGCCTCTAGAGTGTTCTTTCTCAAATAAAAATATGACCATGTCACTCCCCTGCTTAAAATATTTCCATGACCCTGCCACCCGCTGTGTGATGTTCCTTAATAAGAGAAGAATTTCCATGATCTGACCCTTCCCTCTCAGTCTCTTTTCTTAGCACTCTATTACTGTCATTTTACGTTCTCACCAAACTAAACATCATCATGCTATGGCTGCCTTTAGAGTTATATTTTCTGGTTAGAATGCTCTTCTCCACTCCAACATCCCCTCTTCCCTCAATCCAGTGCTTTCATTTGGCTGTCTCTTATCCTTTAGCCCCTGGTTATTGCCTTTAGACAGAGCTCGTTATAGGACCTGGTTTCTCTCCGTTTATGAGCTCTGTTTTTTGGTGTTGGCTTCATTCTCAAACCCTGTATAGTTGCAAGATGGTTGTACCACATCTAGTAGAAAAAAGCAAGGGTCTCTCCAAAATCTCAATGGGTCTTATCCATCCTAACTAGGTAATGTGCTATCCTTGGGCCATTCATTATGCCAAGGCATGCAATGTTCTCACTGGCCAGTCCTGAGTTACCTACCTGTTCAAGACTGCAGTCTGGAGATGGAGTCAATTCCATAGGAAGCAAATAAATTGAGATTAGGAAAGGGAATGGTCTTCAGGGAAAAATCAAGATATAATTTCTAAAAGGAAGGTCTACAAATACTATGCAGCAAATGCTAGACATATGCCATGATCACAAGAGCAGATTCTGTGACTAAGCATCAAAGACCCAGCACTTAGTGTAGCATTGACAAACATTAGACACCCAAGATGTTTACTGAATTTTTATTTGTGGGGTATGGCTTTCTGACTTAAAGATACATTTTATGGTATGGTATATATCTTAAACATTGACATTTTAAAATTAAATCACTTAGTTTAGGCAAGTGAAAGTTGTATAAGTTATTTTTGTGAAAATGTGCAGTATTTTTATAGCTGTATATAAATTCTAATCATACAAATTTGCACAGTAAAATTCTGTTACATTTTTACATATTTAGCAGTTTTGTTCGAACTGAAAAAATAATGAAAAATCCATCACAAAGTAGTTGACATTTTGGAGGGCTTTTTATTTTATTTTTTAATCTTTCTTAAAAAGTGCTTGGAAACCGGTGCTTTAAAAGAAAATGCTGCTTCGGCATTAAGTTTTACATAATCCTCAAGGTGCCAAAATAAACTCTTGGAGCAAAGGATTCATAATAAAATAAAGAGCCTGCTTTTTAAATGTACAAAAAAAGCACATCTGAAGATTTATTCTCAAAAGTATGTGCAAACCAGACCTTTTTGAGGAATAAAGGTGTGCTAACAAGCGTTCTGTCTTAGCAATTGAGATTCTCCCAACAGCATGATGCAACTATTTCATTAGTTGCATGTGGGTAACATGATTCTTCTCGCTCTCCCTATTCCTTAGAACCTATCTGGGCAACTATTTAATGTTACCAGGCCAAATGCTTTCTTCACTTCTTCCTGCCAAGCAGTACCATAATTGTCAAGATGTGATCATCTGTTTCATATTGCTCTAACTCACGCTGAATGATAGCACCAGTGTGATCTGCCATTTATTTCAGCTCTTATTCTTAAAAAAATAAAAAATATGTGAACAATTCTTTTTTTCCCTTTTCCAAATCATGAGACTGAATAAATTAACATTGTCCTGCTTGATGTATTGTACTATTTGATTGGAGGAATAAAGATTACTACAATGGAAAGAGAAGGTTTTTAAGAGAGGAATTTGAGGGAGGGAGGGAGACAAGAAAACTACTTAATAGCATATAAAAGCTTTCACAATCCAGAAATGTTCGACCCAATATGGTACCCTCTATTCACTTGTGACTACAAAATGTGGCTAGTTTGAACTGAAATGTGCTACAAGTGTAAAATATACTTAGAATTTCAAAGATGGCACAGAAAAAAGAATGAAAAATATCACATTAATAAGTTTTATATTGATTATATGTTGAAATTATAATGTTTTAGATGTATAGGATTATAAAATATATTCTTAAAATTAATTTCACCTTTACTTGTTAAATGCAGCTACTAGAAAATTTTCAAAATTGCGTTTATGGCTTGTATTTGTGTCTCACATTACATTTCTATTGAACAGAGCTGGTCCACAATTTACATGCCAGGAAGTAAGAATGGTTAGAGATGAGATATATGAAGATAAAAAGTTATATGCAACAAGCATATAACTTTCCCAAATGCTATTCCCAAACGCTATGTTATGGTTTGAAAAGCTTACTTAGAGGAATATTTGTCTCTCTAATAGAGGTTAGGATAAAGTAGGTACAAATTTTTCAATAAAATAGCTATTTGCTTTTGCCTATCTGTGTAACTATATTCCCTTTTTCTAGTAGCAGTGCCCTGATGTTCCTTTGAGAAACCATGTCTCTGATTTTGCATCCATGTGGATAAGGCTGGCCTATGATTCAGAGTTGGTCATGTGTCCCAGGCCTACCCAATCAAAACATTCCATTCCCCTGGCGAAAATAATTGCCTCAGGAAATTAATCAAAGATCCTCTTGAGAAAGATCTCCAAATCCCTGCCAAAAGATATAAACCTGGTTATAGATGTTCTATGAGCAAGGTGGGATGAATTTTGTAAACTTTTACTTAACAATCTGTCTTCAGTCTGCAATTTTAGCCTTTCCCTCTGTGTTTGGTGTCCTCAAATACATAATCTTTCCAGTCCAATTTCTCCAAAATATAAATTTCTGATCTCTTGCAGGAATTGAGATAAAGATGCCTGGCTGCACATGATGGAGAGGGAACCCCGAGGAGGAGATGGTGGTTCTCACAGCTTCTTACACAATCTTTCAACCAATCCATGGGCTTTCAGCCCTGCCTCTCACCTCTACATTTTGCCTTGAAATCCAATTTCCTGGGAACAATGGAGAAAGGGAAATTGGAGGAGACCAATGACATCCCAAATAGTCGTTGAGTTTTATATTTAGATTACTTTTACTTTAAAGTTTCTGGTTTAGAGCTTAATAAATTTAGTGTATAAAAATAAGATCAGGTGATTTTGCTTATTAAATTTGAAAGCTTATAATAGGGCAATATTAAACAGTTCTTTACCTTCCACTGTTGCATGTGATTATTGATTATAATTTAAATCTTATTGTTAAAATTTAAATCTTCAAATGCTATATAATTTTGACATATTTACCACTAAGTCAAAAAGTACTAAAGCTATACCAACTTCATATTTAATTTCTATCTCTTCTTTATAAGGGTAAATCATAGTATAATTGAACTTCTTCATTCTTTTCTATCTTTATTTCATCTCTATTCTTCATAGATATTAATATGGGCTCCTATTACATTTTACTGCTTTAATACACCTATGTTTATGATAATATTTTAAAATAAACGTATTCATTCCACTGGATTTTACTTCAGAGCTTTATTTGGGGCTTCTTTACCATAAAATATTGGTATTTTATACTATTTTCATATCAAAATAAATATTTTCTATACATTGAAACTGAGGACCAAACCCAACTAATTGTCAACAGCATGGAAAAACAAATTTCAAATTCATAAACTGTTCCTATTTCTGTTCCTTAAGGCATTTTAGTATATAAAGTGATACACTTTATATAGATAAGACATTGTGGTTTGTTTTATATTTGGCATTTGAACATGCAGAAAAGCCAAATGATGTTAATTTCTTGGTTTGAAATATAACTCTTTTAGAATGGAAACATGCCACCTCTTTTGTCATTGTTGACACCAGGGATGAAAAATAAGTTTGGATTTATGAACAGAGTGGTGGTGGGGTTAGGGATGAAAGAAGTCTTATATCTTTCATATTTTCTTTAAAAAGTTTCAATTTGTTACCCTTTCATTTCAATTCAACAAATATATCTTTGGTACCACCTAAATGTGGAACGCAGGAGTACAGAAATGATGAATATCCAGTCCTTGACTTCATAAGGTACAAGGTGGGAAAGTGGAACAAGGTATACTCACAAATACTGTAATTATAATGCATGGAAGAATCTGGTAAGACCCATGAGAAAAGGTATGAATAAAATGTTGTAAGCTCACAGAAAGGAGTGATCATCATTTAGTTGGAAAGGACTGAACAAGTTCTATGACAGTGGAATAGCATGGAAGTGTCAGGTGGGCAGAGCAAAAAAACCAGTTTGACTGAATGATGTATTAAGTACCAGGGAATGTGCTTATGTGTTTGTGTCACTATCTTTCTCCAAATATCAATGCCCCTCATGAAAATCAGAAGAAGTCTAAGTCTAAGTTCCTCAGTTTCTGATGCCTTATAACTGGAGGGCATCTTTTTCACCTTCTTTTCTGCTTCCCCATGTAAAGTAGTGGTTAAATTTCAAATTCCAGTTCTACCACTAATTAATTATCTGAGAGATGTTGGACAAGTTAATCTCTCTGAGCCAATTTCTTAATTCCTTCCATGTGATATAGAAATAATAATAGTATTTATTGTATATAGTTATGGTAAAGATTACATGAATTAATAATATATGTAAGTACTTGACAAATGATGGCTTAACTATAGCAAAATTGAGTCAAAATTCGGAATCAGGAAATTTGAGCTTTAATTTGGGTACTGCTGTTTACAAGCTGCGTGGCCTACACAAATTGCTTGTCCTGTCTGGGCCTCAATTTCCCTCTCTGCAAAAATAGGGGATTGACCTAGATGATCAGTACTCTCTCTAAATTGTAACAGACTAAGTGCTGTAGATGGCATTTTCATTTGACTTTGATACTGAACTACACATTTTATTAAATAGAAAAAATTGCCATCATAAGCATATAACACATTGAAATTTTAATAGAAGGCTGAAAATAAAAGTGATAATAATGAGTTAGGTTGGGAGAGTGATTTCAAATGGATACAAAAAGATTAGTGATAGATCAGGTCCTATTATCATCTGCCTAGATGTAAGATAAAATGCATGGTAAATGGTATTAAATTAAAATGCCATGTTCAAAGGTGTATGATATGGTTAAAAGAAGAAGAAGAAAACACACTCTCTCTAATAATTGGTAAACCTGACAGTTTAGGTCCTGAGTATTCCTAATACAGTGAAAATTGTGTCCAACGATAAGATATTTAATATGGGGAAGCCGGAATGGCTCAGTGGGTTAGGTGCTCACTTTGTAGCCACGGGGACCCAGGATCAAATCCCACCCCAGCCCCAGCCTGTACGGACCCATATGCTGAACTGGGGAGTGCCCGCAGTTCAGTTCTCACCGGGGTGAGACCCCGGCCCAGTTCCTGCCCTGTGCAGCCCCACGCCCACCTGTGGAAACTATGTGGAAAAACTGATGATGTGCAGCTATGGAGACTGTTCTAGGCCCTCCCCCTTCTCTCTGTCTCTGACTCTGTATCTCTCTCTCTCTCTCTGTCAAAAACAATAAATAAATCTTTAAAATAAAAAAAAAGATATTTAATATGAAGATGGTAATAGGGTGTAATAGTAATGTCCCAAAAATACCCAATGGTATTACTAAACAAAAACCATAGAGAACAAAAATCTGAGACACAACCCTAAAGTCAGTAACAATAGTAGATCAAGTATCACGCCCATTTCTTTGTACTCGAAGCACGGTTTTGGGACAGGAAATAGGCAGACATTGCAGTTTAAAAATGAAATACATCACCATTATATTTTTGTTTCTTCAATTTTTACTCCCTCCTGTGAAATCTTGTCTTTTCCCCTACCAAATGTACAAAAAAGATGTTGATGATATTTGGGAATGCATCAAGAAGACAAAATCATTCACCTATTTTATTATTTTTTTATTTTTTATTGTTAAATTTATTGGGGTGACATTGGTTGGTAACAATTAGATAGTTTCCCAATGTACAACTCCACATCACATCACCCATGCATCGCATTATGTGCCCACCTCCCAGAATCAGCTCCCACTCCATCACCATATATCCTGTGCCCACTCCCACCTTCCCCCACAACTCTCCCTCCCCCCTCCTCCCTCCTCTCCCATTCACCTATTTTAGATATCTCTAATTATTTCACTGTAGTGTTGAAATTAAATGCATCAGCATATATATCTGAGCTGATAGTGTCCTTAGAGTCAATACTCGCATACGAAAAACAATGCTGAGAAATCTTTGGCTCATAAACATTCACACATCTAAGATCTTTGTATAAAATTTAGCATAATGATTATGTGGCTAATTAGAAATTTTCTAGAAGGGGGCTATGTTTCATGTACCAAATAACTGGGTAATCAAATTTGCCTGATTTTTAGATCTCTGATCGATACAGTGCATTACAATTCTAGAACTAAAGGAAATATAGTGTGATGTTTTTAAAGCAGCTAATAAATTTACTCAGTAATGGCTTTTCAGTGTTATGAATCATTTGATAGTTAATAAAGACCTCTAATCATTATGCCTTATAATTATGAATATCTAATTTATACAAAACTGTTTAGAATATTAAATTAGAAAATGTACATTATTTTTGTCACATGTTAATAATTCATAATTGAGTAGATATTTTACAATCCTGTACTGGATTATTTTTGTTGCAAAGTAAAATAATAACTTTCATTTCTAGTTAGTATCTCAAAAAATAGGATTCTAATCATACCCTTCTATACATTTACATTTCCCTACTGTGATAATATAACTATTTCAAACTACTCCAATTGATATGTACATTTGTATCATATTTTCCTAAAATATACCCCAGACTGGGATTTGACTGCCAATTTGGTCAAATAAATCAAGAAACTATCCATATGCTCAGCAGTCTATATTGGCACTGTATAGGAACTCCGTATAAGTGTTTATCAGGTAAAGTGAGTAATAGTGAACTTGATGGCTATTTATGGTGGTTTCATTGAGTAACGACCGTAATTTGCTCACCCCTTTCTGTATCCGTGTCATTTGTTAGTGTCCTTCAGACTTTGGGCTTGGTCATCTGATTTGTCTTGGCCAATGGGACTAGAGCAAGCAAACATAATGCAGCAAAGACTTGAAAAGCACTTGAACATTAGTGTGTATTCTTTCGTGCTTGACATGGTGTAGCTAGCCTCTGAGTGATGAGACACATGGCTCAGTAATCCCATTTTCCCAGCACATGGGAACCAAATTCCAGACCAGAGTGAAGCTATCCTAGATCCTGCAACTTCCAGCATTAACAATCCCGTCTGAGATCAGCAAAACCTTGCCAGATCAGCAGAATTGCCCGTCTGACCTGTAGATTTTCCAGCAATAATAAATGGTTCTTTTTAAGGCAACTAACTTATAAATTGTTTTGTGGTTTTTTTTTAAGATTTATTCTTACTGTTTTTTTGTTTTTTGTTTTTGGACAGAGAGAGACAGACAGAAGTGGGAGGGCCTAGAGCAGTCTCCATAGTTGTACGTCATTAGTTTTCTATATAGTTTCACTCCATAAGTGGGCATGGGGCTGCAATGGGCAGGAACCAGGCCAATGGTCTCCCACATGAGCCCCAGCAAGAACTGAACTGGGGGCACACCACAGTACGGCAAATGGGTTTGCACAGGTTGGGACTGGGATTTGATCCTCAGACCCCAGGGTTGCAAAGAGAGCGCTCAACTTGCTGAGCCATCCCAGCATCCCTTAAATTGGTTTGTCACACCGCAATAAATAAATGATACAATATGTATAGGCAATAGACTGCAGAACCAAAACATTTTTCCAAAGAACATTAACATTTTATATCATGTATCTGCCCAACACGTTGCGTACGGCGGGGTTTAAAACGCTCACACCCCTCTGTTCCGGCAGGTATTTAAATGAGACCACGTTGAAATGAACTCTTCTCTTTAAAATGCTATTGCTTCCATATTATTTATAACTTCTCAATGAAATTTTTTGTACTTACTCACGTAAATTTATCCATTGATAATATTTGCTCATTATATATCAACCAAACCTCATAAATTAAATAAATCTTGCAAAAAATAAAAGGTCAAGTGTAAAAACGAGAATTCTCGTTACCCGTCCTTAAAGCATGACTCAGAAAAAAACGAAGATTCTCGTGATCCATACGCAATGTGTTAAAATTCCTTTGTGAATAACTAGATTTCCAATGTAGAAGACGATCTTGAATATGACCTTATTTTATTCTTGGCTTTATAGCTATCTTGCCTAGAAATTCTAGAGATACGATACTCAGTTTTGTTCAGTAATATTTATTTCCCCCCTTCTTTTGGGAAGCATGGTAGTATTGCACTTTCCCATCTGCAGGCTACAAATGTGGCCACAAATTCTTTCTTTCCCTCTAGCCACATCACTTTGCAATGAGATTTGCAGCTCTTCTTGTTAAAAGGTACAATCTACTTCCCCTCATTGACTCTGGGCCTGGCCATATGATTGCTTTAGCCATTTGAATTGGCGCAAATGTGACCCAAGCCGAAGTTTTTAAGTGCTTATGCATCAGGGCTTGCTCTCTTGCTGCTTTTAGAACCCTGTGACTGCCACCATGTCAACAAGCCAGGGCTAACTTCTTGATGATGAGGGACCTCCAGCCTGCTTGCTCTGTTGTCCCAGCTGAGCGTCAGCTCACCCTCAGAAATAGAGTTGCCTAATCACAAACACCTGAGTGAGCACAGGCCTAGCCAGCAGATCTAGCTGAGCCTAACACAAACTGTCATTTCATAGTTTCATGAGCTAAGTATTAATAAATAGTTGATTTTTTTAAGCTATTTAGTTTTAGGGTGGTGGTTTATTATACCCGCAAAATCATCTGATATATCACTCCTTTGAAGTTAGGCATGGCCACGTGATTTACTTCTGTCACTCTGATAGAAGCTTTTAAGAGCTGGACAGTGATTTAACATCTTTCTCTTGTTGTGGTGTCTGGGGAGGTTCCAGGTAGTGGACTTCCATAAGCCTGGGCCCACCCCTGAATAAGCATGGGACAGTTTCCCCACCCTACTTCCACTGACTTTTGGAGGATATATAGTTTAAGTAAGAAATATAGGGAAGCTGGGATGGCTCAGTGAGTTGAGCACTTGCTTTGCAGCTCTGGGCCCGGAGGATCGAATCCCAGCCCTGGCCCATGTGGACCCATATGCTGAACTGGAGTGTGTCCCCAGTTCAGTTCTTGCCGGGGCCTATGCAGGAGGTTCCTGGCCCAGTTCCTGCCCTGCACAGTCCAGTGCCCACCTGTGGAGTGAAACTATGTGGAAAACCAATGTCAACTGTGGAGACTGCTCTGGGCCCTCCCCCTTCTCTCTGTCTCTCTCTGTCAAAAAACAACAACAACACAATAATAATAAATCTTTAAACATAATATTAAAAAAAAAGAAATATAAAATCTTTGTAATAAGCACTGAGATTTTGAGTTTTCATTACTAGAACACATTTAACCCATTCTGACTATCCAGAAATTGGTACTTAGAAGGAGGTAGAGTTATGATGATGGAAAACCTAAAATGTGTGGCTGTGGGTGGTAGCAGGGAAACTTTTATTAGAGACTGAAAAGTTGGTAACGCATGTTAGCTGTAAAATAGTTGCTAAAACTGTTCATGTGTATCTCTCTCCCACTCTTGACCTTTCCGAATACAAATGTTTACCACAGTTTTTCTGTCCCTGTCCCACCACTGTATGTTGAGTGCATGTGTGTGTGTGTGTGTAAAGAAGAGAGATACTTTGCCTTTTCAGGTCTCTGTTACAAGAGAAGCTTATTTCTGTTCTAATATAGGGAGAATGAAGCATCATCTAGAGAAGCTAGACTTTGAGATTAATGACTATGTAGAACTTTTTCTGAATTATTGAATAGATTGTCTCACTTGTGATAGGATGAATGTATTCTGTAGGGTAAGAAGAGGAAACTAAATTTGAGACTAGAAAGATAGATTGCAGTATCATTGATGCTGTTCACCTGTTAATTCTTGTTATCTTCCTTCTGAGCAAATAGTAGGATTATACTTCTGAACTTCCTTGAAGATAGGGATACCCATATAATTTACTTTTATTAATGAAATGTGAAATTGACTTGAAATTGACTTCAGGAAGAAACAGTTTGCCATTCATCTTCCTTCTGCCTATCATGCAAGTGGGGAAGTTCCAGAGATTGGAGGCTTTCTAAGCACTCTGGTTGCTTGGTGAGAATAAGTTGCAGTGAAGCTCAATCCACCCCCACCTCACCCCCAACCATGAAAAATTTTGGATCCCTTGTTACTGTACCATTAACTTGCCCATCCTAGCTAATGTAGATTACTGTGAAAGTTTTCAGGAAAGCTACAAATGCTGATCATCTTGGCAATGATAATGAGTGGAACGAGTAACTGAAACCAGTCACTGATAATTCCAAAGCACCTTCACAAATGATTTTTCAAACTTCAATTTTTCAAGTTTCTGAACACGTAAAACTACATCTTAACTACTGAGAGGTAACGATGAGCCATGAAATATTTTCTTGTAAAAAAAAAAGAAGTGGATAAAGATAAGCCACAAAATTGGGGGGGGGGGGGGGAGACTGAACTCAGAAAATTTCCAAGAAGAATTTAAAATTATTTTGCACAAACTTTTGCATAAATTTCTAGTAATACAATACTCAGTAAACTTTGGGTGCTTTAGCTTCAGTTTAGCCCCCTGCACATATACAGAAACACATGCACAATCGAAGTGATGCAAAAGTCAAAAATGTCGTTAAGCAGTTTATACTTAATCAAAAGCTTTCTCTCTGAAGAAGAAATGTATATTTTCTCCAGCACAAAGTATAATTCATTCCATAACATTTGTAAAGTGTTAAATCCTGTGCCACACACCGACTAGGGTCAGGCAAGTGAAAGATGTCACGGTACAGAAAGAAGTCTCCATGGGTCGCTGACCTCTAGGAGTTCACATTTTGCGGAGGATAAGAAGTTTCCCTTTTTGGAGTTTTTCACTCAGTCACACCCAATCCCCCCGTAAATAATTTTCGATGAAAAGCCCTGCATCTTTTCCCTAACCCTTACAAATATTCTTGCTTTCCAAGATCTCTTCGCCCTGGTAACTGTCACTGAGGCTATCTCTCTCTCTCTCTCTTTCTGGATATTTGGCAGTTATTTGGGATTCGGCCGAATAACCAATTTGCTTTTCCCCTGCAGTGGCAGGATGACAGTGACCCCAAAGAGTTTCCAGCACTTTGGAGCACAAAGTGCCGCCTGAACCTTCAGGGAGCGGACAACTCTTGCGGTTTTCGCCGCCCTATAGCAGAACCTAAGGAAGCTCGCTCAGCCCTGGCAACGCGTGCAGCGCACAGTCCTGGGTGCAGCGCTTTGGAGGCCAAGTCCGCGAGCAGCGAGCGCGGTGCAGAGAAGTCCAAGGCCGGTGTGCACGCCCAAGTGTGGGGGGTGGACGGAAGAGTGTCCATCCCTGCTGGACTACAACAACCGGCATTCGTGGCGCCGTGGCAACGCGCTCCGCTCTGCGACTCCGGCGCAACGGAGCCTGGGAAGTGAAGTCTCCCGGCAGCCCGACTTGCGTCGCCAAGACAGAAAGGAGCTGTTAGTCCGCTCCGTAGCTCGCCGGTTCCCGGCCGGGCTTCGAGCCTCTAGCTCCCGCTCAGGGTTTTCGCGGGCGGCGGGAGCAGGATGGCTCGCTGGAGTAAACTCCCGGGGAGGAGGGAGTGGGGAGGGGATGGGGAGGCGGGGTCAGCGGAAACGACAGGTTGCTTCCTTCTCCTCTCGCTCCCTCCCCGCCTCTCCCCGAGGGAGCGGTGGGAGGGGGAGGGAAGGGCCGAGGGAAGGTAGTGACACGTGTCAATCAACCCCCCTGCGGGGGGCGCGCGCGCCGGGGCTCGCGCCGAGGGCTCGCGCCCCTGCCTCGTGCCTGCGCCGCTCGTATGTAAATGAGGGCGCGTGACGCGGGACGCAGATGGACAAGGGAAGAGAGAGAATGGCCGCTGCCGCTGCCGCCGCCGCCGCCGCCGCCGCCGCCGCCGCCGCTCAGTGCCGGAGCCCTCGGTGCGCGGCGGAGAGGAGAGGATTCCGGCGGGAACTCGACTCTTGGCGCCACCGCCTCATGCACTGTGTAGGTAAGAGAGACACGGGCCGGGGTCCCGGCACCGCGCGGCGACGGCTGCCGCAGCCCGAGGAGTTTGTAGCTGAAGGGGTTGAGTTGAATCTCCCTTTCGGGTCAGTTCAATGGGGGAGCTCGATGGGAGCGGCGGCGGCACGGCGGCCCCGGCGCTCGCCTTTTGTCTGGGGACTCCTCGCCCGGCGCGGTCCGCGCTGCTTCGCCTTCTCCGTCTTAGCTGTCGGGCTCCCCAGAAACTGTTAGTTCGGACCCGCTCGCCGAGCCCCCACGGAGACCACTGGTTCGCGCTGTCCCTGAAACTCCTCGGCGCCCCTCGTCGTCCCCCCTGTCAGGAGGGAGGAAGCGGCCCAGCTGGTCGGCGCCGGGGCGGGCAGGGCCGGCGGGAGAGAGGCGGGCTGGTCCGCGCCCCCGCCGGGCTCACACGCACACACACACCCCCTTCTCGCCTCCGGGACCCGGGCAGGCTGAAGCGGCCGAGTTCCCGGCGACAGGGACCCGGGCGGTCTCCCCATGCTCTCGCGGGGCAGGGGCCACGGCTGAACCGGTGGGGGGCTAGGGGCGACGGGGGCGTCGCCCGAGGGGCGGGGGCACCCAACTCTGGTCTCTCGCCCTTGACGGCAGCGGCGCTGTGTGTACCCCTTTAAGAAGGAGCCGCTCGAGCGCTGACGGTTGGGATTTGAAGTTCTTCCTCCCTCTTTGGAAGTCTGGACGGAGGGGTGGGGGCTGTTGCCATGGCGATGGCACCCTTGCCCCCCTTCTCCGCGCGGACGCCCCAACGACTCTAGTCCTCTTTTACTGTCATGTGATGGACCGGTCCCTGCACAGAACACGCACATCGCTCTCCCCGCCTCCCAGCCCTGCTCCCCTGCAATTCCATCTTCCCTTTGGGTGGAATCGAAATCGTTTTTGCTTCAAACTTCGGAGCCTCGAGGCTGTCATTCTGCGGGGTGCTTGGGGTGAAGGGAGGTGGTGGGACCTGCCCACATTGCTGCCGTCCCTGTTTTGTCTGAGTGCAACGTGTGCGTGGAGCTGTTACCCAGCAGGTTGGTTTAGTGGGCACAGAGGGGACAACGCGGTTTATGGGACAGGGTGTTGTGCGTGTTTGTTTTAGAAGGGGGTTCCGGGTAGGAAAGTAGGGGGATAGTGGCATCAGCTTGCTCGACTGGCGATTGAATCTTGACATTCGGGGTTGAGGCACTAACCTCAGTGCCTGAAGAAAACGACTCTTTTACCTTGTTTCCTTCTATTCTTGGCGCCACCTCGCGCCCCTCTTCCCCCAGCCTCCTCAGATTTATTGGGTTAGTGCCTGAAGATCCTTCTCTTTTTTCATGAGTGAGAAGGAGATCGCAGTAGGATAAACTAATACAACTTTAACTCAGAAATATGTACTGCAGGATACGATGGATACAGGAAGACGCACAAGAAGGAATGTTGCTCCGATTTAGGGACACTTTAAGTTGTTTAAACAATATACTGTTTGATCCTTATAAAATATGTTATGGTCTTATCTAAGAAGGCGTTCTGGTAAATAGCTTAAGCCAAGTATTCATAAGTGATTTTAATTCTTAAAAAAAGTGTACAAAAGCCGCACAGTGTTTCTTACGTAAAAAATTTAAGCTAAGCGTTACTAGTGCTTTCTGAATACAAAATGGGCCCGTTTTATAATTGTTTATATAAATAAATAACTCTTCCACTGACAACCTGTTTATAAATTGTTGAGTTCGTTGAGTTAGAATCAGACAAGAAAACAGCATTGTAACACTGGCTCGCCGCGTTATTACAGTCTTAAGATTTACCGAGGCGCACGGAGATTTGACGATGTCTTTGGTCAATTTTAGTTTAGTTTTGTTTTTTAATACTTTGGGGGTCGTCCCCCCTCCCAATCATCTTGCTTATTTTACACTCTGTATCTAAAAAATATATGCACTTTTTAAAAAGTCAAATTTTTATTAAACAAAATTGATTGGATTTGATGGAAAAATAGTATCTTTCTCCCTTACCTACTTACTGAAGTAGGATTGGGAGACATTGAAAATAGAGTTAATGCTGTATATCTAATATGCAACCTCTATATTACATTTTAAATATATATAATTGCACTGTATTTGAAAGGGTGTTTTTTCCCCTTAGCTCTAACTGTACTTGAGAATTGTTTCCCATAGTCCCAGTCCTTGTCAGTAAGTAGGACCCATCTATCTCATAGTTTGTTTTGGCCATTGTTATTTTTAAGTAAACAATAAAACTATTCAACAGGATATACATTTGTTGATTAGGCTTTTTCAGTGTCCTATACAGTATGTCAAGCACCTACTCATCGTGTGAATTGGGATTAAATATAGTTTGTGTACTTATTGTAAGTGACCTTTTGCTATTAATATTCTTGCATTCAGTGCTTTACTTTATAAATGTTTTACCAAAAAAAGCCATATTCTTTTTTCTTTGCATCTGTGTATGAATATATATATGTGTGTGTATAAACATTTCTGTATTGAACATTTGGTGTTCTTATAGCTTGAAATCATTTTTATAAAATAGTATCCTTTCAGCCTTTGGGGAAGAAAATGATCCAAAAGTGTTATTTTTAAATGAGATGGAAATTGTAACCAGTGTCTCAGAGTTGTACAGCAAGTTAGTACAGAGACACTAGTGAAGTTTTAAGTTTCAGTTCTTAGTGTAATTTTTTTAAGTAATCTGATTCATTTTTTTACAACTTACATATAATTTTTTAATTTTATGGGGGAAAAGTTTTTTTAGTTGCGTGACTGCTTGTAGTTAGCTAAAGTGTTTAACTCTTGATAAGGAAAATAATGTTTACTTTTATTCGTGGAACTCAATTCTTTAGATTTATGACTACTCTAATTTATTCCTTTTTTTTAATTAATTGAGAGTTGTCCTGTAAGCTCTGTGACCCAATTAATAGCTGTTTACAATGTGGTAATAATTTATAATTTGATTATTTTTCTATAATTATCATATACTATGCTGTAATTTTGACTGTGCTCCTCTTAAATGTTTTGGTGCTTATCAGATAGTAAATAATATCCTAGTGCTTGATAAAATATACAGGTATAACAGATATAGTCTTGGATTTTATGGGATATTATCTGATAAGTTACACAATTTCAAACAAGATAAAATCTAAGAGAAAAAGAAATGCATTTGTATATTTTTTAAACCTTATCAGAACTTGTATGGCCTATTAGGATATATGATCTGGGAAACAGGCCAAGTTTACTGTTTTTGTTTTTTTGTTTTTTAACTTAATTGTAATGCAATTTCAAACTTACAAGAAGAATTGGAAGAATTGTACGGTATAAGGAACTCCTGTTTAACCTTACATTCATCATTGCATTATTTTGCTGCATTTGCCATATTATTCATTTATTTTAACATATCAATATGTATCTATTATATTTTTCCTGAACCATTTGAAGGTAATCTGGAGATATCATACTTCTTTACTCCTAAATTCTTCAGTGTGTATTTCTTAAAATCAAAGACATTGTCTTACCTAACCACACTATAGTTATTAAAACCAGGAGATTTAACATTAGCACAATACTATCTAAATTATAATTTATATTCAAATATTACATATTTATCTATTTTATCTGTAAGCTTCCTCCCACCCCCAATCTGGGATTATGCATTGCATTTGGTCATCATATCTCTGTAGTTTTTTTAATCTGAGACGATTCCTTAGCCTTTTCTTGTATTTCTTGACCTTGACATTTTTAAAAGTACAGGACAGTTATTTTGTAGAATGTCTCCCAATTTGAATTTATCTGTTTTCTCATGATTAGATTGGTTATGCTTTTTGCCAGTAATACCTCTGAGGAGATATTCTGTCCTTCTTAGAAGATGAATGGTCATGTTAGCTTTGAAAAATTGGTTAAAGCTGTATTCTCCATATTTCTTCCTGAAATTTACTATTTATTCTTTTGTAATTAATATTTAATTTGGGGGAAAATACTCTGAGGGACAGGATATTTACATATTTGTGAACATAATGTCATCAGTATTTCACCCACAAATTTTAATATCCTGTACATGATTTTCTACCGTCATCATTCTTTCTATAATTAGTAGTTGATATTCTGTCATAAATCAGTCTTTCCCATCTCCTTCATTATTTATTTGTTTAGTTATTTTTTATCAGTATGAACTCATGGATTCTTATGTTATTTAATGGTTAAATCCATTACCATCATTATTTTTATTCCTGGATTGTTCCAGGTTTGGACACTGGTTCCAATGTTTTTTGATAAATCATACCTCTACTCAACCCTTCCACACCCAGTGATTTTTTTGAGCACTTCCTTCCTGCCAAAACAACATATTCTAGGTTCATCTTTTACTTTACCTGTCCCAGTCATGACATCAGCCATTCCTCCAAAGAGTCCTTCATTCTTTTTAGAGGAAAAGACATTTAAATACCAAAATCTGAACACTAGGTTTCAGGACTGTTTTTAAATCTATTTTTCTGATACAGAAGCTAATAATCAGTGTAGTTTATTTGCCTAAGATGGCAACAGCAAAACAAAATAGTGAAGATTTGATTAGAATTATTATATAAACTCCAGAATCTTTTCTACATACCAGTGTTGTCCAGTAGAAATATAATGGGAGCCAAATGCATAATTTAAAATTTACCACTAACGAGATTTTAAAAATCCCATTTTATTCAGCTTAATATATTCAAATATTTTAGCATTAATCCATATAAAATTATTAATGAATTAGTTGACATTCTTTTTGTAATAATGAGTCATTGAAATCAGGTATTTTACACGTATAGCACACCTTAGTTTGGACGAATCACATTTCATTTGTTTAGTAGCCACATGTAGCAAGTGGCTGCCACATACAACAGCACAGTTCTGTATATAGTGTAGTGGCTCCAGCCATCACTTAATTACCATGGTACTGCTTACTTCAAGTCGTTGATAATAACCAAACCTACAGTTTAATATATCTTTCCCCAAATCTTTTATTTGGATAGTATAATGCAGCACATAAAAATATAGGCTCTGGATCCTAGGCTACCTATTCTTACATCCTTGCATTACCACTTACCAGTATGGACAAGTTACTTAATCTGTCTGTACTTCAGTGTTTTAGATGTAAATTGGAGATAATGAGATTCTCTGGGAATTCATTGTGTTGATATATGTTAATATGTGTCTGCCACATAGAATGCATCCCATAAATGTTAGCTGTTATTATTGATTTATACAGGTTATTAGCATTTTTGAGCTTTACAATTTTGCCAATAGATTCTTTCTGTTGGGGATGCTGATGAATAAAAAGATGAGGCATGTTAAAGGAAAAGATAGTAAAAGGCTGAATGATCTGTATTCTAGGGCAAGGGTCCCCAACCTCCAATCTCTGGTGCTGGTCCATGGCCTGTTAGGAACCAGGCCACACAGCAGGAGGTCAGCAGCCAAGCCAGCGGAGCTTCATCTGTATTTACAGCCACTCCCCATTGCTGGCAATACTGCCTGAGCTCCACCTTCTGTCAGATCAGTGGTGGTATTAGATTCTCATAGGTGTGTGAACACTTTTGTGAACTGCACATGCAAAGGATCTAGGGTACGCACTCCTTATGAGAATGTGATGCCTGATGATCTAAAGTGGAGCTAAGGCAGTGCTGGGGAGTGGCTGCAAATACAGATTCACATCAGCAGAGAGGTTTTGCTGCTCAGAGACCCTGATAAATCAATTGCACAGACTCATATCAAAACCCAAGCTCAGGGCTCCCACTGATTCTGCATGATGATGAGTTGTATAATTATTTCATTATATATTACAATGTAATAATAATAGAAATAAACTGCACAATAAATGTTGGAATGCACTTGAATCATCCTGAAACCACCCCCACCACCTGCAGTCTGTGGAAAAATTGCCTTCCACAAAACCAGTTACTGGTGCCAAAAAGGTTGGGGACTGCTGCTTAAGGAATCTTTGTAGTAACTGAGTACAAGAAATTAGTATAAATTCAATTTAAAAATTTATCATACTATATCATCTTAAAGCTAGTCTTTGTTGGTAACTAGTCTGTTTTACTTGTCCTGTGGCATCACTGTCTTAGAACTCTGCACTCTACAAGTGTTTGTAGAATGAACTTTCTTCCAAACTACCTGCCCCATTTATAATCAGCAGTATCAATGTCAGAGGATATTCTCTTCCTTTGTTTTTAACCTCTGCCGAAGTTATGGGAGCACTTCATAAAGCTATATATAACACTTAAAGATAGGATAGCCCAGGTAAATAAAATTCTAGATCATCAACCTGACACTTCTCTCAGGCAACCTTTAGTGCCTCCTGCTTTTGACTTCTCACTAACTTGTCACTACTGCTATGTTAATCCCAGAAGAGATTTACTTAGAAATCTGCATTTGTTGAGGACTGGTATGGGTGGGTCAACTACCCAGAAACTTTATCTGAACAACTGTTTTTTCAAGGATTAGCAAATATTTTTATCCACTTAAAAACATGTAAATTATGGCACTACCTAATAGCATACATTAGACAAATGGAATCTATGATAATAATGAGTAGTTGGGTAGGTAAGACACATTCAAATTTCTCTGTGAAATAGGTGTATTAATGAATTTTCTTGTAAAACTAGAAATTCTCTGTACTCCTGGATTATTTTATACTTGAAAGTATAAAATTCTGCTACCTTTGGGACCTAGCAATATGTGAATTTTGTGTTTTTGCAGATGTTAGATTCGGGCTACAGGCTGGTCTGAGCACAGGGTCACCTCCTTTCCATGTGGTGCTGTCTCTTCATGTCCATACTGGCTACTAGTGTGTTCACCACTCCTTGCTTGGCTGTGCACTATGACAAGTTTCTGTTGTGTTCTACATGTTCCCCTGACATGTCTGACTCTCAACCCTGGTTCTTCTACCACAGTTTCATCCTGGGAGGAGGAACAAAGGCATGTAGATTTTTGGATAAGCATTTTTTCTTCCTATTTAGTAAATCAAGCCTTTATAATATCTTACTTGTTTTGTTGTTGTGGTGGTAGTGGTTGTGATTATTGTTTTGGTATGTAGAGTTCCTGTCTTTTTTGATAATATTTCTTCTTTTTGGTATACATATGGGCAGCGTTCATGGTAACAGTGAGAGCACCAAGTTCATAGGTTCAGTACTTGGGGGACCCATTTACGTAACTTTGTTTGAGTCCATACCTAGTGCTGAATTTGTCATTATATAATCCTTTCAAAAGTTATTTTCATCACAGAATATAGGTAAGAAAATGTGCCCTACTGCTCCCACTAGAAAACTAGTTAAGATAACAAAGTAATGCCGTATTTGTATGTAAAGATGTATTTTATTGTTTGAGAAAAGGTGAGAGAGAGGGGGAGGGGGAGAGGGAGAGGGAGAGAGAGAGAGAGAGAGAGAGAGAGAGAGAGAAAGAAAGAAAGAAAGAAAGAAAGAAAGAAAGAAAGAAAGAAAGAAAGAAAGAAAGAAAGAAAGAAAGAAAGAAAGAAAAAGAAAGAGAAAGAAAGAAAGGGGGAGGACCCAGAGAAGTCTCCATAGTTGTACATTATTAGTTGTGACTTGGTTTCATTCCACACAAGTGGATCTGGGGTGGGGGTCTCCTGCATGGGAGGGGAAAACCACCAAATGAACCTCCCTTCCAGCAGTTACCAGTTGTGTGCCACAGTTCAGCATATGAGATTGGACAGGTCGGGCTTGGGAATCGAATCCTGGACTGCTGGCAAGCGCACAATTACTGAACTATCCCTGCATCCTCCAATGGCACTTCATTCTTAATTAAAGCTAAATAAAAATTTTGTTTTGAGAATTTCTGTATTTCCTAGAAAATAAAACTTGCAGTGAATGAGGAATCTTCTATATCTCCACTCCTCTCTTTTCATAGAGTCTTTGCACAATTTGGCAACAACCCATTCCTGCTTACTTAAATTTGCTTCTGTTTTTTCTTTACCCTAATGCAGTGGTACCTTTTTCCACTTGTGTACCCCTTTTAAATCCATTTCTATAAATTGTACCCCTTGTTTTTAGAACAGCTGTTTTTAAATACTGATACTTTAGTTCAGTGCCTATCCTAATGTAAAATAGTGGAAATGAGGTAATAAGTTAGGGGGGAAAATTACCACTGAAAGTACAAACCACAGATTTAATTTTGATGATCAAGTATTTAACAAACTTTTAATTTATTGTTAATAATAATATTTACTTGTGTTAGCTGAAAAGTTTGTAGTAGTTTTGATGTAGATCACTAGCTGACTGAAACATTATTAGTAAGATTCTTGAGCTTGCTTTGGTGCACTTAGTTTCTTGAAATAAGACTCAAAAGATACAAGATACAGTCTTAAACCTGGACTTGCATTAAGCTTGTGGTACTTATTTTTTATGAAGGTGTAAGAAAAAAAAGCTCTGACACTTAAAAGTCACTGACAATAATAACTGAAACTATGTTAAATATTAAATAAAAAACTACTTGAATCATGATGATTAAAGACAACAACACTTTTAGTCAGTAACTAAACTGATCAAACGGTCTGTCTGGCTATAGGTGTATTTATATGTTTGGGGAAGTTCTAGAAACATCGCAAACAGATTATTCGGAAACTATGTGAAATGATTGGTAGAAGAGCAGTTTGGGGAAAGGATTCATAGCCATGCCCTCAACAATCGTCATTCACTAATGCAGGGGTGGGCAATTGTTTTGGCTCTGGGGCCACTTTGTGGAAATGAAGGTTAGCGGAGGGCCACACCTTTTAAAATGATTGCATTTATTAGTTAACTTTGCATTTCAGAAAAGATATAAAGTGTATCATAAAAATCTGATGTCTTGGTGGGCCACAAAAAAACCTGTAGTGGGCCGCAATTTGCCCACCCTGCTAATGTGATCTAATTTTGAAGTGTCTCCATTAATGGTGATTCACATTTAACATTTATTGTTCCATAACTAATGTTTTGTCGCCATTACTGATTATTTTTCGCATAACCCCAAAAAGCCCAGCATGTACCCCAGGGGTACCCATACCACCACTTGGGAGCCAATGCCCTAATATATTGCCAAGTTATTACTTTCTTTTAAAATATCTCATGGGTTCAGTTTTTCTGATTGAGTAAGCACTTGGGCAGATTCAGATAAGATTCTGGTTTATATCAGTATCCATTGCTGGTTTGATCATCTTTCAGTCTAGCTTATAATCTATATTAAATCATTGTTTGAAATAGCTGTCTTGATTTTGTAGTTTACGAAGCCGTAGTATTTCCCTTTTATCCTTTCTCATCAAGTAGAAGTTCCTAAAAATATTCACTTTAGTTGATCAGAGTATCAGACTGTTTCATCCCTATTTGTCTAGTTTCTTCTTTAGATAGTCAACCATTTTCATCTGCTTTTACTTCTCTTTTATATATATTGCCCCAAATTCTTGAGTATCTTTTTAGCCATATCTTCTATTCTACAGCCTCAGTCACCTTCATAATTTACTTGCAACACAGTCTTAAGTATTTATTGAAAAAGAAGTTTGAGACTTTTCTCCATTAATTCAAATTGGCCAATTCTTTTCTGATGGGTATGTGTAATTAACTTTGTCAGGTAGTCTTCACATTTAAATAGTAAACCATTTAGTCATCCATTTTAGGGACACAAGACCAAGTCTTCACAATTGGTAGAAAGGATGAAGAATTAAAGGAACACAGTTCCTTTCTTAGCCTCCATTATCATAACCTTAGGCACAAGTCATTTTACCTTTTACAGATGGGAATCTGTGAAACCAGGTCAGTATCCATCCTCAAATGGTCACGATATTTTGTTGTTATAAAAAGTGCTATAATACTTATATAGTAGTGGTTTCTAGGCTGAAGTTAAATTAGGGAATTGTAAGGGTCAATATAATGAGAAGTAGAATATTCAGTACCATGCCACAAGGAATCTAACATTCGTTGGGCAGAGGAAGAACAGCCTCAAAGCCAGGCCACTAAACTTTTACACTGAAAAGTAAGGCCATTGGCTAAGTAAAAAAAAAAAAAAAAATCAGGAGAGAATAGTAGTATCACCAAACATAGAGGAGACAAGAGTGTTACAATAAGGTGGGATTGTTACATGTTTATGAGATATCAAGTACCATGAAACAGGGAAGTATACATTGTTTTTGGCAACAAGGGTCTAGGCGACCTTGACTAGATAAATTTGAGCAGAGTGGTGAGGATGAAAGTAATATTGTAATAGGATAAAAAATAAATAAGATGTGTATAAGTGAACATTACATTTCTATACTACTCATTTGAGAAGCTACATTTTGAGGAAGAATAGATAATGAGTAAGTAATTGAAAGAATGTGGAGTCTAGGGATTTTAATTTTTTACTTTTAGATGGAAGCTACCATTTACAATACAAAGTAAGGTGAAGATTACATTTCTAAATCAATAATATTCATGATTGTATGTTATTTAATTAAGCTGAGATTTGATAGCAGCAAAATATTGAACCTGATAAATTAGGTAAATAGGATGGGCTTGGTTTGAATCACTGAATGTGAACTCTAAATTTATCTTTCTTTTTTTTTTTTTTTTTAATTGTTTGAAAGGTGAGAGAGAGAGAAAGGGGGAGGGCCCAGAACAGTCTTCATAGTTGTACATCATTAGATGTGACATAGTTTCGTTCCACACAGGTAGATATGGGGACTGTGTGGGGTGGAAACTGAACTGGGGGGCCCCCTTATGGGAGGCAAGAACCTTCACCATCATGCCATCCTGGCAGTTACCAGTTGCACTGCAGTTCAGTGTATGGGTTTGCACTGGCTGGGCAGGGATTGTATTCTAGACCTCATGGTTGCAAGGCAAGCGCTCAACCTGCTGAACTATCTGGGCATCCCCTAAATTTATCTCTTTCGTTTTTCTTCAAACAATATTTTCCTAATTATGATATATGTGGCATTGTGTTATACATTTTAAAGTAATGATTTTTTTGCAATTAATTTACTGTTCTTAGTTATTAAATATTTTGAGTCATACTTTGTGCAATTGACTGCGTTTTTTCCTAATGAGGATTTTAAGATGTACTCTTTTAGCAACTTTTAAATATTCAATACAGTATTATTAACTATAGTCACCATGTTGTACATTAATCTCATGACTTATTTTATTTTATTTTATAACTGAACACTTGTACCTTTTAACCCTTTTGACCCACTTCTCCTGCCCTCCATTTCCTACCTCTGACAACCACCAATCTCTTTGTATCTATGTGGTTGGTTTAAAAACATTAGCTTTTTTGATGGTAAGGTTATTGAAGAACCTGTCACCCCTATAAATTTAACTTTAAAAAAAAAAAAGATTATTGAAGAACTTGATTTGGAACTGAGGCCAAAATTAGGCATCGGACTTTTTTACTTTCTACCCTGCTGAACTGAATTTACTAGTCTGTCAAAGCAGAGCAGCTGGAGCTGTGGGCCTCTTCTAAAATACGTACAGGGAAGCTCTACCCTAGTGAGCTTACCATGTAACTTGCTTATTGGTAGGTATGATCATCTAGGCAGAGTGAGCTGGAGGCTTGGCCATGCATAAAAAATGACCTTTAAAACATTAATCCATCCCACTAGAAACAAGTATCAGGATGTTGCCAGTATTAGACCTTCTTCTTTTCTTTGGGAAGACTGAATAAGGGGTAGAGAAAAGGTCAGAAATTTCTTCCAAAATATTTCCCCCAAGAACGTGAAAAGTGTTGGGAAAGGTGGGAACGGTGGGTTGGGTAAAAAACCTTAATTGTCTAGACTTTGCTTTTAAAGAGCTTACAATTATCAAGGATGTTAAGTATTATAGTTGGTATAATATAATGAAAAGGTAGAGGAGGGAGCAGTTAATTTTTATTTGAAAGATCTGAAATTATCAGTCTTCAAAAGACAGTAAAAGTAGGAGTTGGCAAACTTTTTGAAAAGGGCTGAATAGTAAATATTTTAGGTTTAGTAGGCCACATGGTCTCTGTTGCAACTACTCAACTGTGCTGTTATAGCACAAATGCATTGTATAGATGAATGAGCATGACTGTATTCCAAAAAAAGGTTATTTACAAAAACAGGTGGATTTGGCCTACACAGGCCATAGTTTGCTGATCCCTAAGTTAATTAAATTATTCAGTAGGAGAGTAGCTTGGAGGGAACAGGCAAGGGGTTAAAATAAGTAAAGGTATTAAAGTTTAAATGATGAATAGTCTGAAAACACTCAGCAAACTTGTATCATTAGAATATAGGGTGGGAGTAGAAAGCTGCACTGGCAGTATAAATTACGGCCTCTATAAAGAGGAAATTATGAGCCTTTGAAGTTTTATTTTTTAATGGGTGGATAATAAGCATGATCAGATAAGTCTGCTTATTTTTATTTTGAACATCTGTTGGTTCAGGTTTGAGGAGTTTTTTTGTTTGTAATAATTTTTAAGAAGCAAAAATTGGGAAAATGAGCAATTACCACTTCAGTATATTAATTAAGATATTCGGGTTGCTGAAGTACTGTCAGATGGCATAGGCCAATTTATCCACCCAGTCCTAGGCAGACTAGGGCAGTAGAGCAGAATGTGTGCTTTCTGCAGGTATGTTCTCCCAATAGCTCACTCCTTGGTGGGGGAGGGGGTGGCAAGGGGCAGAACTGAGCTCAGTTTACTCAGTCATTCTCAAATCAATAATCTGATCTGTCACTTTACTTCCCTAAGAGTGAAAACAGGCTCAGATTGTGCTTATGAAGGAAACATACGTCCTCATACAAACAAGGAGTGAGGAAAAGGTGTTATTCCTAACAGTCAAGGCTAAATTTTGTTGAGTTATAGCTGGGGATTAATGTACTAGAAGCAGTAAAACTGTTAGTCTACTGACAACAACCTAAACTTACATATGAGTATTCTAGATATTTGTAATTCTACTGTTTAAAGCACCCATATCTCTTAAACTCTTGAAATAATATTGGTAACTTTTTTTTAATGAACTAGATTTTCACAGACCTCTGTAAAGTACTTAAATAAATTGCATGTTTGGCTAGAAAAGAAAGATAACATTTCCTTCTTTATCAATCTTCAATTGACTTTTTAAATGGAAGCAATTAGTATAAAAAATACAGTACTGTTTTGTTTTTAAGATTTATTTTATTGTTTTTGACACAAAGAGAGACAGAGAGAAGAGGGAGGGTACAGGGCAGTCTCCATAGTTGTACGTCATTAGTTTTCAACATAGTTTCATTCCACACAGGTGGACGTGGGCCTATGCAGGGCAGAAACCAGGCTGGGTGGGCCTACTGCATGGGAGGCACATTCCCACAAGCTGGGAGCCTCTCACATAGAAAGCATGCCCCTGGCGGGAGCCAAACCAGGGGTTCTCTCACATGGGTAGCTCTCCCCAGTGGGGACCGAACTGGGGGCCTCCCACGTGGGAAGCATACCCCAGTTCAGTATATGGGTCTGCATGGGCCAGGGGCCAGGACTCGATCCTCAGATCCCGGGGCTGCAAGGCAAGTGCTCAACCTGCTGAGCCATCCTGGCATCCCCAGAGCACTGTTTCTTTAAGTGGAAAAACAGCTACTTTGACAAATCAACTATCCTTTTAGTTAACTCTGATTATGGGTGCTTATGCAGTTTATTCACTGGTATTTCTTTAAAATGTCATCAGTTGTACTTCTTGTCCTTTTCCCCTTTCTCCTGAACATTTCAGTACTGAGACCATCAGGTTGAACCAAAAAAGGGTAAGTGTCCATATTGGGTGGGGTATATGGGAGGGGGGAGCCATATCATCTTGGAAGAGTGGAATGTCAGAGCCTGACAGGGATGAGGAGGGTCTTCATGTGGGTTGATGGTATTGTGAAAGGTGAGGAGCAGTCTGCATAGGTACAAGGTGTCAAAGCTTAAGCAGGGTCAGTATAGTATTGTGAAGGGGAGTGGGTCAGCTGGTCCCAGTGAGGAGTCTCCAGACCTGAACAGAGTAAGAGGGTGAGGAGGGATTCTACTTGAAGATGCGGGTGGGGAGTGGAGGGTCTGAGGGTATAGAAAGGCATCCCATGTAGGAGGGTGGTTTGGTGTGAGTGTATTGAGGCTCGAGTGGAGTGAGGTTAGAGTTCATGCAGGGAAGCATCTTAATACAAGATGATATATCCATATCTATATTCTATACAGTATTATTATAATAAAGTAAGCTAGAGAAAGGGGAATGCTATTAAGAACATCATAAGGAAGAGAAAATACATTTATAGCATTTGTTGAAAAAAATCCATGTACAAGTGGTCCCATGCATCTCAAGCCTGTGTTGTTCAAGGGCCAACTGTATGTACACATAGGCCCTATACCAAGCTTGTCCATCCCACAACTTGTGGGCGGCACACATCCCAGGACGGCTTTGAGTGCAGCCCAACACAAATTCCTAAACTGCCTTAAAACATTATGAGATTTTTTTTGTTTTTCAGTTCATCAGCTATTATTAATGTATTTTATGTGTGGCCCAAGACAATTCTTCCAATGTGGCCCAGGGAAGCCAAAAGGTTGGGCACCACTGGTCTAAATATTACCGTATTTTCCATGTATAAAATGATGCTTTTGTCTAAAATCGTTAGACCAAAAACTGGGGATTGTTTTATACATGGAAGCATTTTATACATGGAAAAATACAGTATATTTTTTTAAATTGCTTTCAGCCTTTGAAACCACATAGTAATATATAAATTGTCTTACAGATTTTTCAACACTATTTTTTCCTTTGAAATGATAATAGCTAGAATTTACTAAGTGTCTACCATATGTCAAACACTATGCTAAACTTCTATGTGCATTAATCACATGTGAAAAAGTACATGTTTTATCTTCATTTTAAAGATGAGAAAACTGAGACTTAGAGAGGCTGACTTGCCCATGACTTTCCATCTAGGAAATATGAAGTTAGAATTTACATCCAGGTCTGTATTACTCTTTTTATCAATCCTGCTTTAAAAATTAACAGGTTTGATCCTTTCTGGTGAGATAATTATTTTTAAAATTTTAGTAGTGCTGTTTTCTGTTTTACTTCAGAATGTTGACTTTCAAGGGTAGAGAAAAGTATTCTGGTTTTGACCTCCCCTACTTTTTGTTCCTGGCCTGGAATAAGAGAAGAGGCACTCTTGTTTTTGAATGCACATTTCATAGTAAATAGTTTCCTTAAGATGGATTAATCAGGGAATAATAATCTCAGATTTCTTTCTTGCTCTTATGGTTGGGAATGGAGGATGGTGAGAGCATGGAGTTTGTAAGGCAAGTATTTTTCCAGCATAGATTGCCAGCGTCTTACATGAAGTTACCCTCTATCCTACTACCAAGAATTTTGGCTTATCTCTTTTGAATTTTTCCCAAGAATGGCAAATGCTGAAGTGAAATATAGCTAATGAAAATTTGATGTTTCATTTTAACTCTCCTTTGCCTATGCTCCCCAATACCCACTATCAAATGAACTCAAAAAGATTCTGGAGGCTTTGGCTAGAAGTAAATGATAAAGATTTATTTAATGGTCTTAGGGTTTGCAAACCACAAACACAACTAAGCGGTAAAAAGAATGTTCCAAAGAAGAAAGGAAAGCTGAGGGCTCTTATAGTAAAAAGTATATTCTTGAGAAGACTCACTCCTGCATTCTTAGCCTCTGAGTTGGCCCAAGATGGTGGTCCTTTAGATCAGTGACTCCCAACCTTTTTGGCACAGGGATCCCTTTTCATGGAACACAATTTTTCCACATGGAATGCACAATTGCAGTTCACAATAGTATTTACTCTCCTATAAGAATCTAACACCACTGCTGAGGAGCTCAGGTGCTAATGCGAGCAATGAGGAGTGGCTGTAAATATAGATGAAGCTTTCTTGGATCACCTGCTGTTCATCTCCTGCTCTGTGGCCCAGTTCCTAACAGGCCACGGATGGATACCAGTCCATGGTCCAGGGATTGGAGGCTACTGCTCTATGTGACTGATGGTCTGAATAATGGATGTCAGGCAGTCTGGATAATGCATGTTAGGTGGTCTGAATATATGTACATTCTTTCCTTAGTCCTTCACGGGATAACTAGAGGGTTATCTGGAGGTTTGATATATATTCAGGCATTGATGCAGGACTGGAAAGGTCAAAGCTTAAGTTCCCAGGCTAATTAAAACAATAGAATATTTTCCTGATGCTTCAACATAATTTTTGTATTATAGTTTAGCAGCTTGACTGTAGTGACTCCATTTTATTTCTTCACTTCATTTCTCACAAAAATTGTATATATTTTTAACACACCAATATTATGGTATCATCCTGATCATTGTCTGGGTTTTTTTTGTTTGTTTTTTCCTTTGCCTTATTACCGTACTTGACCTTTTGATAATTCTAAAGGGTGTCCCAAAATTCATGCAAGAAGTAATTTTGATAGAAAACACAGGTTTATAATTAAAAATAGTAAATTTTCATTGCTTAACAATGAAAACGCATTATTCTTTCGTGTAGCACTCCATTTTTAATAACCCTGAACTGTCAGCTGTCACGCTGTCTTTTTTTTTCATTGGCAACACTTTACCGCACAAATGAAGCAAAATTCAAATCTTGTGCGAATTTTGGGACACCCTTTATTCTGGCAAAAGTATAACTCATAAACAGAGTAGAATTTTCCTATAAGTACACATCAGCTTACTTATCTAACCCTAAGTTACCTTACTTACCTACCTTATCTTTATTCTTCCCATCAGTCTGAACCCACAAATGCTTTCTTCCTCTGTCACAGACTAAGTTTTTGCTGACCCTCTAATTTTGTAGACCCGTTCTAAATTATCTTTTTATTTTAAGAATAATAGGATTTTCATGGTTAAAGGAAACATGCCTCTCTGCTAGTGTTGTTTTGTGTGTCTCTCTTTTCCCTCATAATTTTTTTCAGTACATATTTATGGGCCAGGCATTGTGGCATGGGACTTAATGCAGTAAATCAAGCATGACCCAACTTGCAGTTCACATGCGGCCCAGGACAACTTTGAATGCAGCCCAACACAAATTTGTAAACTTTCTTAAAACATTAAGGGATTTTTTGGTGATTTTTCTTCTTTTTTTTTAGCTCATCAGCTGTCATTAGTATATTTTTATGTGTGGCCCAAGACAATTCTTCCAATGTGGCCCAGGGAAGCCAAAAGTCAGACACCCCTGCATTGATTGTCTTCATGAAGCACAATCTCATAGGGAAAATAAGGCTGTCTTACTGTAGAATATGATAAGTGCAATAACAGACACACATACAGTATTAAAGTTGTCATATAAAAATGGTGAGTTATCAGGTGTCATTTTGTGGATCTAGGAACGGTCATAGAATGATTATGGGACATGAGAAGAAAAAAGGAAATAGAAGTTGAGTCATGGAGAAAAAACTTCTAAGCAGAATTCAATAGTAATTACCATTATTTTTTATCTTATTGTACTAGAATTCATTAGATTTTCAAAACGGTCATGTAAGTACTAAATATTTTTATCAATCCTGCTTTGCAGATAGGGAGTTAAATATCACAGCTTACAGAAAGAAACATATACTGTATTTTCCGGCGTATAAGACGACCCCCTAATTTTACAGTTAAAATATAGGTTTAGGCCTATATTCGCTGTATAAGTCTACAGCCTCGGAAGTGGGGGGTAGTCTTATACAGCGAATATAGGCCTGAAGTTTAATTTGTGGTTTTATAAGGTTAGTTTCAGTAATAGGAGATTAGGACAGGCAAATTAATCAGGAGGTTGTCAAGATAGCCCAACCAAGAAATTGCAAAGGTCTGAAATAAGAGTAGTAATAAAAATAGAGGAGAAAGAAAAAAATTAAAAGACATGAGGTGTTATAATCAATAGATTTTAGTCATTCATGAGCTATGTTCATACAGAAAAAGGAGGAAGACTAGAGAATCATTTTCAAGCTTCTCCTTAGTAGGCCAGATTAAATTGTGGGACCATTATCCAGGCTAGGATATAGAGCAGCATATTTTCATATTTGAGGGAGTTGAGCCAGGACTTAGGCTTATCAATATCTAGGACCAATACATTACTGTTTGCTAGTTTGCCTTAAAGCCAGTATTGCAAGAGTAAGTACAGCAAAACCTCTAAGGAAACCCAATCTTAAAATGAAATTCCCCTTCAGTCATTATGTAAATCTTGAGCTTTCATAGTCCAAAGGCTCTTGTACTTTAGGAGTTATATGGCTCCTCTGCATCCTTGCATTCTTAACATTTAAAGGTCCAGGGGTGGTTTTGAACCTGATTATCATTTGTGGGTGATGATGTTTTGTTCCCCAGGGTCCCCAGATTTTCTCCCTTATCTCTCAGGAAAATTTAGCCTAGTTAGAGCAGTTTTGTGCCATTTTTTGTTGATATGTATGTGAATAATTTAATAATATAAGTGATGTGGAAAGACTTCGTCAAATCAGTTTTCACTATGTTTGAAGTTGGCAGTGAATGTAACATTCCTCAATGTAGGTTTTAGACCCCCAAAGCTTTGACATACAATGATTCCATCTTTAAACAAAACCCGAACACTTCCTTTACCTTCATTTTCTCTGTCTCCTCCCAGTTACTAGTCTATCTCAGTATTTGACTTACTTGATCTCTCTGCTTACTTGTATATCTTTCAGGTGTCCAAATATAACATCTAACACTGACCTGTTTCCCTCTACCAAATACCAAATATGTTCCTCTGATATTCTTCATCTCAGTATATCTGTAATTAGTTTCACAAGTCAGAGGCCTGGAAGTCATCTTTCATTTGACCCCCTTCTCCTCTCCTATACGCAATCCACTGATTGTTATTGATTAGTTTTCAAACACATCTTAAGTCCATTCTTTTTCTTCTATTCCCACACCAGTCTAAGTCAGTCAATCTTACTTTTTTGCCTAGACTACTGTAGAAATTCTTAATGGTTTCCCCTCTTGTGCTCTGATCCTTCCTTCATCTTCTGTGCTGCAAACAAAAATCTGATGAAGTATTTGCTATACTCTCAATCCAACAATGGCTTCCCTTTGTATCAGAGACAAAAGCATAAAAGTATAATATTTCTGGATTTTTGTTTTTGAAAAATTATTACAGCATCCTTGACAGTTTCAGTGTGTCGGAAAACATGGAATACAATTGGCTTAAGGCCAAAGTGTGAATTTTTAAAAATTGTCTTAAGGAATTTGTTCTTATTCTGATATTTGAAATTCAGCTGACATTTTTGTTAGCTTTTTTGGTGGGAAGTTTCACAGGAATGGTACTTTACACATTCCATTCAATGAATTTACTGTTGCAATTCTGTAACCAACACTACGCAAACCCTGGTTACTTTTCTTTGAGGGAATTAAAAGTAGTTTTCCTAGGAGAATATCTGAAAACTTGGGCATAATGTGTAAACATCATTATGGGAAATTACAAATATATACAAAAATATGATAGATACCACAGAAATACAAAGGATCGTATGAGAATACTATGAAGGACTATGTACCACCAAATTCAAGAACCTAGAAGAAATGAACAAGTCTTAGAAATACATAACCTTCCTAGACTAAATCACAAAGAACTGGAAAATCTAAATAGATCAAGCAACAGTAAGGAAATTGAAATAATCATGCAAAACTTCCCCCAAAGCAAAAATTCAGGACCAGATGGGTTCACTAGTGAATTCTACAAAACATTCAAAGATGATTTAATACATATTGTCCTCAAACTCTTCCAAAAAAATGGAAGAAGAGGCAACACTTTCTAACTTATTTTATAATGTCAACATTACCCTAATACCAAAACCTGCTAAGGATAACACCAAAAAAGAAAACTACAGACCAGTATCTCTGATGAATACAGATATAAAAATCCTAAACAAAGTACAAGCAAATTGAATACAATAATACAGTAAAAAGAATATACATCACAATCAAGTGCTGTTCATTACAAGGGCACAAGGATGGCTCAACATATGCAAATTGATAATGTGATACACCACATACACAAAAGATAAAAATAATATGATTATTATCAACAGATGCAGAAAAAGCATTTGACAAGATATAATATCCATTTATGAATAAAACACCTAGTAAAATGAGTATTGAAGGAAAACATCTCAACATAATAAAGGCTATAAATGGCAAACCCTCAATTGATATCATACTTAATGGTGAAAAACTGGAAGCTTTTCCTCTAAAATCAGGACCAAGACAGGATGCCCCCTGTTACCACTGCTATTCAACATAGTATTGGAAGTTCTAGCCAGAGTAATCAAGCAAGAGAAAGAAGTCACCCAAATTGGGAATGAAGAAGTTAAATTATCACTTTTTGCAGATGACACGATTCTTTATATAGAAAACCCTAAAGACACCACCAAAAAACTATTACAAACAATAAACAAATACAATTAAGTTGCAGAATACAAACTCAGTGTGCAAAAATTAATTATATTCCTGTATATTAACAATAAAATTTGGGGAAAAGAAATTAAAAAATAACGATTCCTTTTGCAATTACAATGAAAAGAATGAAATACCTAGCAATAAGCTTAAAGGATATGAAGGACCTTATTAAAGAAACTGAAGAAGACCCAAAGAAATGGAAAGGTATTCTGTGTTCATGGATTGGAAGAATTAACATAGTGAAAATGGCCATGTTACCCAAAGCAATATACAGATTTAATAACAATCTCCATCAAAGTCCCAATGGCATTTTTTCAAGAAATACGAAGTCTGACAATTAAGTTCACCAACTTGCTACTATGCACTTACATTGGCAGCACTATACAAATAACTCAGGTTTCATAACCTTAGTGTATCAGTGTCTCACAGCTATGTTCGTGTCTACATGTGGCAGTATTTTGCTAAGTGCTTTTATTATTGTATATTTTTGTGTGTTTTTGTAAGAATGTCAGAGCTTGAATTAGAGCAACGAACAAACATTAAATTTCTTGTTAAACTTGGCAAGAGTAGAAGTGAAATCAGGGACATGTTTATTCCAAGTTGATGGGAATAATATCCTGAAGGAAAAAGCATATACAAATGGATTAAATGTTTTCTGAGGGGAGAGAAAGCATCACTGATGAAGACAGGTCAGGGTAGCCAGGAATAAGCAGAACTGATGAAAACATTGCAAAAATTTATCGAATTGTGTGTCAAAATCATCAGCTGACTGAGAAGCACAACAGACTAATTTTTATGGTTTTGTTTCTTTGTATTTCTTTGTTCCTCTTTTTTGTTGTTGGATTTTTGGGGTGACATTGGTTGGTAAAGTTGTGGAGATTTCAGGTGTACAGTTAGTCCCTTTAGAATTTTGTACCAATCAATATATTTTATATAAAATAATATTTCTACTGGTTATACATTTAAAATTTTTTTCTAGTAAATATATATAAAATAGACAAATTTTGAATGTACATTTGGTGGGAATACTAAGAGACTTCCATTTGGGAGCATTACCTGCTAGGATTACAGTGTTCTTACTTTCATCTATCTGCATTAAAAAAGGGAAATAATTTTCACACACAAAAAAAGAAAAACAGGAAACTCTTCTCTGAAAACCTCAGCATGAGAACAGTGTATGCAGAAATGGTCTTAAAGGAGCTTACTGAAAGCAAAGGAGAGTCGAAGTTTGCCAAGACCTTTTGGCGAGTCAAGACAATGTTTTGAGCCATGTTATCACTGGTGATGAAACATGGGTGTACCAATATGACCCTGAAATAAAGCATCAAAATGTCAGTGGAAGGCAGCCCATTCTCCATGGCCAAAAAAGTTCCATCAGTCCAAATCAAGAGTCAAAACGATGTTGCTAACCTTTGTTGATATGAGAGGGATTCTTCATTATGAATTTTTACGAGCTGGACAAACAGTCAACCAAATTGACTATTTGAAAGTGCTGAAAAGACTGCATGAAAATGTTAGATCAAAACGACCTGAACTTTTCACCAACAATTCATGACTCTTGCACCAGCTCACATAGCACTGTCTATGAGGGATTTTTTAGACAGTAAACAAGTAACTGGATTGGAATACTCTCTGATCTGGCCCCCAGTGACTTTTTTTCTTTATCCAAAGATAAAGGAAATATTGAAAGGACGTTTTGGTAACACTCAGGACATGAAGGGTAATATGATGACATTTCTGATGGCCGTTCCAGAAAGAGAGTTCCGAAAGTCCATTGAAAGATGGACTAGGTGTTGACATCAGTGCATAGCTTCCCCAGGGAAGTACTTTGAGGGTGACCATAGTGATATTTAGCAATGAGGCATGTAGCACTTTTTCTAGGATGAGTTCCCAAACTTAATTGTCAGACCTTGTAGAACAAAAATTCATCAGATTTTCATGGAATCACAAAAGACCCTGAATAGCCAAAGTCCTTAAGAAAAAAGAACAAGGGTAGAGGTGTCACACTTCCTAACTTCAGTTTAACTGTAAAGTGACAACATAGGCACTCATTTAACGACCAGGTTCTTTCCTATGAATAGGTTGTTAAGTGAATTGGTCAATAAGTGAGGAGCTTAAAGGCAGATGTCTTGTGGTGTGATGTAGCACCATATGATGTATTTTTCAAAAGATATTACATGACACCACACTTATAAATGAAATATGCATTGAATACTCACCCAATTGCAGGAACAAGACAAAGATTGGGAAAGGGAATTACCGAGGCTTACTTACACAGACTGAGTAAAGGGATTCCCATGCTTGAGAACTGGTCATAAGGCCAAGCAGTCATTAAACATGTAGGTTGTTATGTGGGGAGTAGCTATAATCAAGACAGCATGGTATTGGCAGAAACACAGACATGCAGACCAATGGAATAGAATTGAGAACCCAGAAATAAGCCCACATATATATGGGCAAATAATTTTCGAGAAAGGAGCCAAAAACATACAATGGAGAAAAGAAATTCTATTCAATAAATGGCCCTGGGAAAATTGGAAAGCCACATGCAAAAGAATGAAACTAGATTATCTCTATGTATCACCATATACCAGAATTAACTCAAAATGGATCAAAGACCTAAACATATGACCTGAAATAATAAATTCCATAAAAGAAAGCATAGGTATCAAACTTAGGGACCTTGGGTTCAGTGAGGATTTTATGAATTTGACTTCAAAGGCAAGGGGATTTGAAAGCAAAAGTAAATAAATGAGACTATATCAAAATAAAAAGCTTCTGCACAGCAGAAGAAACCATCAACAAAACAAACAGGCAGCCAATGAAATGGGAGAAGATATTTGCAAACAACACCTCCAAAACGGGCATAATATCCCAAATATAAAGAACTTGTAGAACTCAACAAAAAACAAACAACCCAATTAAAAATTGGAGAGAGGACCTGAATAGACACCTCTCGCCAGAAGACATACAAACTGCCAACAGATATATGAAAAAATGCTCTGCTTCTCAAGCTATTAGGGAAATGCAAATTAAAACCACAATGAGATATCACCTCACACTTGGTAAAACAGCTGTCTTCAACAAGACAAGTAACAGCAAGTGGTGGAGAGGCTGTGGAGAAAAAGGAACCCCTTATACACTGCTGGTGGGAATGTCAATTGGTATAGCCACTATGGAAAACAGTAGGGAGTTTCCTCAAAAATAAAGAATAAAATTACCATATGATCTAGCAATCCTTCTGTGTATCTGCCCCAAAAATCTGAAGACATTTTATCTTTAAAGATATACCCCTATGTTCATTGCAGTATTATTCACAGTGGACAAGACATGCAAACAACCAGTGTCCTTTGATAGATGATTTGATAAAGAAGATGTGGTACATATACGCAATGGAATATTACTCAGCCATTAGAAAAGATGAAATACTACCATTTGTGACAACATGGATGGATCTTGAGATAATTGTGCTAAGCGAAATAAAGTCAGAAAATGTCAAGAACCATATGGCTTCACTCTATGTGAGATATGTTAATAAAACAAAGCAACAAAAGAACAGGACAAACAGAAACAAAAACACCAACAACAGTTTAGTGGTTATCAGAGGGTAAGGGAAGAGTGGTAGAAGTGGGAAGGAATGGAGAACAGACACTGGGTGGTGAACACACAGTGTACTATATAGATGATATATTATAAAATTGTATGCTTGAAACCTATATAATTTTACTAACCATTGGCACCCCAATACATTTAATAAAAAAAAAAAA